>JALIZH010019530.1:0-130392 GCA_030522465.1 Rhipicephalus appendiculatus | reverse complement strand
ATGTTCAGTGGATGGAGTAGGTTAACCAATTTCTCGACTGAAGGGAAAGACAAAACTTATTACTTTCATACCGTAGGCTGAATGCAGAGTGCGGCCGGCTGCGTAAGTCGTTATGCGACTGTGCTTTCTGCAGAACGTTTAAGGTATCGCTGTTATACGCAATATGGGTAATGATTTTGCAGCATTAGCTGCTGCGAATCAACATATTGTAGTTCATTATACCATCTCTGAAAATCGGCTTTGTTTTCTTTTTTTTTTGCGCTGCTTCGTAGATGCACTCCAATTTCTGGCAGCTTCAAAGGCAGTGCATTGTTGATTGTGTTACTGTGCAATGAAGTATCCTTTCTGCAAATTTCCGCTTTTTAGTATCTCGTAGGTAACGTCCTGTACGCTTAATGCGTCTCGACGCATAGTAATGCAAGAACCAAATAGAGACGGATCTGACGCAAAAAGAAATGTCCACAGGGAATCAAATTTTTCCGCTTGAGCAGAAATTGTTTCGACATTTTGAAGTGGCTAAATTACCGGTGATCGTATCTAAGCTGCTGGGTCATGCGCTGAGTTTAGGTACTTACTGCTATATTTAATCTTGGTTTTTGTCGACACATTCCGCTATCGACTTCTTCGAATGCTTCAACTTTGCGTGGTATTTGCTCTACTTTAGGCTCTGACAATTCTTTGCATTAACCTATTTGCTCGTTCTAAAATAATATACCACATTTGGAAACTGTGGCAAGAAATCAGAGGTTTACTTTAACTTATAGTAGGTAATCCTTCTTCACTTTTCTTCCTCCGTATGCCACAAGGCGCTTTTTGTCTCGCTGCTTCCTTTTGAAGAAAGAATAGTGCAGTGAAAACACTAATAGTTCACCTAACCAAGCGTTGGCATTGTAAGCAGAATACAGGCATCAGTTATGTTTTACCAATTTCCTTTGAACAAAAACTTATGCGATACAGCACGGATTCTCCGTTGAAACGCTTTATCGCAATCAATGGTAAATTACATTAACTGTATCAGGTATAAATCTACCCACTTCCTAATTATTGCTCTGGAGATATCATGTACTTACACCATTTTGTTCATTTAACAATAAGCAATAGATAACTATAAAAGGCTACAAATTTCTCACACTGTTATACGAGACTCAATACACCGTAAAAGAAATGGGGTAATCAAATCTACCGAAACGAGCGGGGTAACCTCACGAGCTACACTCCATTAGGTAACCAGAATTCACTGCTTAAACGTTGCGCGTGATTTTCTATGCTCCTCTTTTCATGTCTCCAAAATCACAACGCTAACCCTAATTTTGTCTCTCTACTTAGCACGTTAAAACAGCGCATTTTGCACACTTCCTCCCCATCTTTGTCTCTCTCTTTGTCCCATTGTCACTGCGCGATTGCGTTGGTGAGCGGTTACTTTTTCTCCCCACACTACAAGAGAAATTCAAGCATTTCCCGGAATGCAATGCGACCACCCCGCAAACTCCTTCGCGTGAGTGCGTCGCATTGGCCTCTGTTGCCACGGCTTCAACAGCAGCATTGAGCTAGTAGGACTATTAAGGATGAAATTTTTCTGCTACACGGTACATGCACATATGCACATGCTACACGGTACATGCACATGCACATAAGCATGGTAAAAAAAAGGCGCAGTTAGTGAAAAAAAAAATGTCAAAGATGATTCGCATGGTTCTAGAGGGAAGGTGAAGTCAATGTACCGGCTGCGTCGCCCAAATCACAAAAGTAATGCACTCTGAGCGGTTCGCAGGGAGGCGAATGAAGATGCGAGAAGGTTTGTGGCGTAGTAAACGCATGAACTACCGTATCTTCTCAGAACAAGGTAGAACACGAATATCAGTAGTGAACTATATATTTTACTGAACGAGAAATGAACAAAATAAGAATATTTTAGTAGGCCACATTATGAATCTTGATTTGGGAACAATTAAAAAAAAATAACCACGACACACCTATCATTACCCCAGCTATATACTCAACCTCACCAGTCGCCGTAAGACGGCAACTTGGGCGTGTGAATACACTCCCTTGCCGTTGCTACGAGATGCGTCCTCTTTGGAAATGGCAGAGAAGTCATCCTCATCTGATTTTATTTAAGGACATGCCTCATACATGTTCCAGCTTCTCCAGACATTCTCCAGAGACAACTAGTAAGTCATCCTAAGCATCCTCAACCCACACACCCACTTCTATTGAAGAAGCATTCTTGCAGCGGCATCATCGCTCCGAAGCCGCTCAGCGTGGAGCATCTGGACGCCATACCCAAACTACGTAATGATATTCGTGGAGTTATTCAAATGACCGTAGCTGAGACGCGATTTCGCTGTTTTTGACGACCAGCTCTTCACTGTCTCTCTGGTGGATGGCTGCCTTCACATCGAGGCAAACGTTTCCACTCATTGAGTTCAACGGTGTACGGAAGTTTCACCTCTTCGCCCGCACGCTTGATCCACATTTACAAACCATTATCGGTCCATAGCAACAAATATACAAACATAAACTAGTTCCGCAACACCGGCACTGCTTGTAAAAGCTGATGGCGCGGCAAAGTAACGCTACTACTGGATGTTGAATGTCCAGTACCTGCCAGCCTTCAATAGGCTCCTAGACTCTAATAGTATGCCTGAGATCCTGCGTCGAGTACTATAAAGTTGTCAAGGTATGAATGTGCATGGAACGCAGCAGTGGTGCTTAAGCTCACGGGAATTGTATGCTCAGTTCTTTCTATATTCCTATGTTTTCATCTCATAATTCCTTTCCCCCCGCGTAGGATAGCCAACCGAAGGCGCGTCTGGTTTGCCTTCATGCCTCTCTTTCCTCCTCCTCATTCTGGTATGCTCCTGTGAGGTTGAAGTATTCTCAATATCAGCATGTCCTTCAAAGTACCGTCGCACGGTATTTATCACAACCAAAAGCGGCGTATATGTCTGAACGTTTACGCCCATGAACGTTTGTCATTGACGTGGTGTATTATCCAAGGGAACGGCTCATAGCTGCACTTTTATTGCTATAGCATTGATGTGGACACTACAGGCGCATTTTTACCACCGCCGCCTCCGCCGCCATCTAATACCTTATAATGACCAAAACAATAACATCGCCCCGAATGTTGTTCTATGTGCGAGCGATAGCGCGAGTGCTCCCGAAGAACGTTGCGCAAGCACAGGTCAAACAAGCCCGCGGTTTCCGTTGCTTGAAAGGAGCATGAAGGGGTGCCGGACGAGTGGATGTGTGGCTTAAAAAAGAAATTGCATACTTTGACAAGCCTTGAGTGGTTGGCCGTGTCCGTGCGCGCCGTATCCTTACATATTTTCGTGTGGTACTCTCATCGGAAACTTCACTCGCTGCAACAGCCGCAGCTCCTTATACCAGCGATTTGTTTCAGTTGCGCAAGGTTCCATGATAAAAGAGTGAGCTGCTAGCCTTCTATCGTCAGTCATTCTAATGTGTTGCTATCATATTCCCTGCTTCGCTCTTGCGGCAAAACTAATTTCGTTTTGTTTTTGTTTTCACAAATACTGCCGCTGACGTCTTCACAAATACTGCCGCTGACCTTAACAAACTAGGCTTTAAAATTATCCTGATGATCGTGTTTACGTTTATACCCATCTCGCTCCTTGTTTGAAACGAGCATATTGTACCGCAAAACACGCAAGAAAAAGAAGCCAGAGCAACTACGTAATAAAGCTGGATTATGTTCCAGAGAGATTCCCACTTTCACTTTCATCCCTCTTGACGTGCCCTGGAAGAGGAAACAAAGAATGCGAAGTAGAACCAAACGAGCAACTCTGAGATGGGCTCTACGCGGAGGCCTCTGATTTTGTTTTTCTCGCATTGACTAAACAGTTACGCCGCTCTTGCGGAAGATGCTGAGGGGATTTGGTGCGCCATAAAGATCCGGTCGTCACCGGGCTACTCCAGGTAACAACTGGAGATTGGAAGTGTACGTTCACACACACACAACTGTACCAGCGTGGGTATTACGACCGCATGCCCGAAAAGGAAGAAGTCATCACTTTGTTCAGCTCGCCTAACTCCTATAGAGAGGACATTCGTTCGTGGAACAGTGCTCTGGCACGAGCAACGTGACCAGAATACGTTACAGCGAAAAGTCCTCACGCGTTCTCGCTAGAAACAAGCAGTCTGTGTTCTTTAGTTTTGGCGCCCATGTGCCTCTTCCCCTCACTGACGTAAGCCTATTATACTGAACACATCAGTCTTTGCTGTGAATACTTCCTGGGTTCGCTTTCACCACCGTCCATTCTCAGAAAAGAAAGCAGAGTTTCATTGTCTTTGCAGTAGCGTCAGTCACCTAAGAGGTGTAGGCACATTGGGTGAAAAGGAGGCCATGGAATCGCGCGCAATCGTTATCTATGCATCGCTACTATTTTATGCGTGCGTTGGTAAACAGTGGTGCCCGAATTCACAGATTTATTTATGAGGTATGTACGATGCAAGTATTTGTTAGGACCTATAAGCAAAGAAGAAATGTTTGATATCCTTAATTACAAAAAAAGGCATCTAGTGGAACCATGAAAACCAATATGTCGCATCAACAGAACAGAAAGGTAGACCGGCATTTTATCATTCTGCGCATGCTGGTGTTGAATAGGCTGCAATACAAGTAAAAATGTTTAAGAACAACTATCCCACGTTGTCAACTGAAACTGTGAACGAGTAGCACGGAGGCAGCAGTCGATTTGGCGACAACTTTCGTGATGTCAAAGCTTACGTAGAGGATGCCGATAGACTTGCGCTAATAAACTGGAAGTGTAACACAATTGTGTTAGGCGATACGTTTTTTTTGTGCTTAATAGACTGGACGTTCAAAAGCAAGAGAAGAGAGTCTCATTATTAAATATTTATAGATCAAGTGTCGTGTTTCCGAGCGCTACCCCGACTCTCAGTATCATCTGCAACATCCACAGTGGAGCTAGCCCGAGCACCGTGCGTAATGTTGCCTCTAACCTAAATAGACCTGAAAGGCAGTTACAACTACTGGCGGAATATTTCCAGCAATGTAGAAATTCGGAATTCGCTCTGAAGACGGTGACATCGGCTGTTTGGCCTTGGTAGTGATTTTATTTGTAAGGAGCACCACTGCAAATTCGAAGCAAATTCAAAGTAGCATGATAGCTGCCAATGGGGGCATGTTGCAATTAGGGATGTTTTTTGTCATGAATCAAAAAACGAGGCCTATATTTCAAGCGTTGAAATCTTTCATAGCAAGGCTGGTTTGGATGGGGAGAGAGAGAGAGAGTCAGAGAAGAGAGAGCAAGACATTGTGTCGTTTAATAGTTTTTATCGGCTAATGATGGATGGACCTTGGGAAGTATATTTCTCCATGTGAATATATACAAATTAACAGTGTACTTTTTATTTCTTGACTTCAAAAAGAAAACTCAGTAACTGGAACGTCTACAGGGCTATTTGAAGGCGGCCGCGTGTACATTCATCGCGTGCTGATGTCTCCAGCAGCGTGAGCCACGGATAAGCAGGAGGCTATTCGCTCGCTCTCTCCGCATTGCGAAACCGCACGTCCAAGTTATGTTTGTTTGTGCAGACACCTAAGGAAATGGTAATTGAAGAAGCAGTGTGTTACCCTTCTCCAGCTTTCCAACGAGCGACGAAAAACCATATATATTCCCAAAGGTCTCGCGCGACGACAGGTGCACCTCGACGCACACCGAGATTTGGTTTCGCGGGAGCAGTTCACTTCGGTGCCTTTCTATCGCCGTAGGAAGTGCGACCAACACCACCCAATATGCAAACAGAAAAGACAGCCGAATTAAATCAATTCCTACGAAATTAGCCGAGCTAATGCATACAGTTTATAATTCGCGCGGCGTTCCATCCTGCCAAACTACGAAAGCAAATACCTACTATAAACGAGCGAGTATATTAGGAGGACCCATTCAGACGTGACGCGTGAGTGGTGAGAGCAACGGCACTACCTATACGGGTGAAGGACGGCTGCCCTAATAGCCGTTCGGTTATAGGATTTACAGTCGCGCTTACACCACACAGGTAACGACTGAACCTACTGTATAGTGAAGACCGCAACCAGCGCCACTCATGACGGTTTACTGCACTGAAATGCCGGTTTGGCTGAGAGTTACCGCGCCACACGGGAGCACCTCACGCCCGGCCGGCGTCACCGAACGGGACAGCGGGAAATTACGGCCGCTTCTTCTCCTAATGACTACTATTCAACGCTGACCACCACAGAGAGGAGGCAATGGAAGCGAGCGGAGAAAGCGAATTTGTCTGACTGAGTTTTGTGTAAGTACACTGAAGCCCGGTAGGAGAGGTAGTGTGGGTCATCAAGGGAGGGAGATGTAAAGGGATTTTCTTCTAGTCAGTGCTCCCTGGCCTCTCCCCTCTGTTTTGGCTTCCCAGAATTCTTTTTTCTGAGAGGAAGGCTCCTCCTTGTTCTGAAGGAGGGGGTTGGGGGGGGGGGGGGGCGGACAGGCAAATGGTCATTTTGCGCTCTGTATGCCATGGTGGAAAAAACAATTCTGGGTGGAGGGGGCACTGGCCCGGTGTGCTGCCGCCTGGATACGCCACTGCCCGGCAGTGCTTGCCTTTATGTACTGTATAATGGTCTGCTCCGCTGATTGGGGAACGAAGGCTGCTCGTCACATTGTTCGTGCACCTCGTTTAGCGCAGCCGAGCGGCACACCGCAGCGCACGTATGTACATCCACTGTGACGAAGTTATGAACGCTTCACTGACCCCGAGTCATCTGCGGCTGGTTTTGGCGCGTTCGTTAAACAGTAGCTTCCTCCGCGATGAGCACGGAGGAGGGCATCGATCTTTTTCTGTCACGAAGTCATATTCCGATGATTACAAAAAGCTATTGGCTTGCTCAATATCGTCGTGTTGTCTTGTGGTGTTAGTGCAACCTTTTGCGCTCCACTGCCTTTCCCCATTCGCTATCATCACGTAACAACACCATGATTTCAGTGCATAAGTCGCAAAATCGTGGTTCATACAGTACCCATTAAGCATCGCATTTTGACGTAGCAAGGAGTGAGAGGGTACGGGTTTGCAAACGATTAAAGTTTGGTACCTTGTGCTCGGATAGGGCCAGCATATGTCAAAGCAGCACTGAAAAGAAAAAGCGCTTCTTTCATATCATCATCATCATCAGCAGCAGCAGCAGCAGCAGTAGCAGCAGCAGCAGCAGCAGCAGCAGCAGCAGCAGCAGCAGCAGCAGCAGCAGCAGCAGCAGCAGCAGCCTGATTACGCCCACTGCAGGGCAAAGGCCTCAGTCATGTTCCGCCAATCATCCCGGTCCTGTGGTTTCTGCTGCCACGTTATACGTGTAAACTTCTTAATCTCATCTGCCCACCTAATTTTCTGTCTCCTCCTCACGTGTTTGCCTTCTCTTGGAATGCGGTCAGTTACCCTTAATGACCAGCGGTTATCCTGCCGACGTTCTACGTGTCCAGCCCATGGCCATTTCTTCTTTTTGATTTTAATTATGATGTCCCTAACCCCCGTTTGTTCCCTGATCCACTCAGCTCTTTTCCTGTCTCTTAAGGTTAACCTATAATTTCCCTTTCCATCGCTCTTTCACATAAGAGCTCGTAATCCCGAGCTGGGTACTGCCAACAATTGCTGAAGCAGAGGATTTTAAATTAGGTTTAGCTGAAGTGTCCGCTTAAAGTAACATGTCGCTATTTACCTCGATCAGCTATAGGAAAATTGTTAGTTCACAAAACATTCAACTTTTGAAAATATTCATCTATATATATATATATATATATATATATATATATATATATAGTGGTGAAGGGGTGTAGGGCCTTCTCGACGGCCCTACACCACTTCAGCGACGCCGTGCTACCTGTTCACAACAAGGGACGCCGTCCACGCGTCCTTGACCATGGATCCTGCCGCCGTGAGCACCGGGACCACCGCGCACTCCGCGAAAAACGCGCAGGGTTCGTCGGGCGCCTCGGCCGGCAACGGTGGGGAACGCGTGCGTATACTCACGGAACTGTCTCGTCTACTCCACCACGTGTCGTCGCTGAACTCCGGGTTCTCGCCCACCGCTTCACCATCGTCGGCTGTTTGGGCAGTGCCGTAGTTCCGCGGCTTCCAAGACGACGTTTTCCTGTGGGTCGAGACCATTAATTCTCTCGGCAGCCTCCTTGCCTGGCCGGAATATCACAAGTGGCTAATTGCCATCGACCACCTTCGCGATGCCGCCAAGGCATGGCATGCCTAGAGGGCGTCAGGCAGAGGTCCTGGTGTCTGAATGGTGTGCGAAGTTAAGAAGTCTATTTCGTCCCCTTTCGCATGCCTGTGGCCCCCCTGACCACCGACCGAGCTTCTACCACGCACCTCGACGGTGCAGCTCAGGAGTCCACAAACCTGCCCTCCCTCGATGACCGAGATCGTCAAGCGGGCCGTCCATACGGCGCAGCTGTGCCCTGCACCCACATGCCTCCTCTCGGATTTCGAGCTCCTGAGGGACCCCGGCACGATGGTACGGCTGTGTCCTGCAGCACCTTTACAGTAAGCCTCGCGGAACGCCCAGCGACCGACACGGAAATCGGTCGCAAGGTGAGCTTCGCGGCCCAGAACCCAAACTCCACTTCGCGACCAACTTCCCGACCTTACATGCTTCCGACCAAGACCACCTCCACGCCACAAATGTCGATGACGCAAGCCGGAAGCCCATCACCACCTTGGCACGTGTGGACGCCGACTCCTCTATTGTGAACACGCTACACGCTCAGAAGCCGGGGGAGGCCATGCCGACGATCAATATTAATATGCCCTCAGACGCGCCGAAGCTACGTACGCGAAGTTCAGCGCAGTCATTGGCCGAATGCGCAGGTGGTCACATTGCGCTGAGCAAGAACCAAACTATTGGTACAGGAGACCTGCCAGTCCAGTCCATGCGCGCCGATGGCCTGACCGTTGGCTTCCACAGCAAGGTCGCCACATCTACGACTGCAGATTCTACGGATCCCATGTATCGCAGACACGCACCAGCAAGCACTTGCACTTGCAGAGGCATTTCCATCCTGTTCAACAATGTCTCTCCGATGAAGGCCCGAGAGACCGACCCGGCTGCAGACATGGAAGACATGCCGCTACGATTTAAGCGTCGCTGCCTTACAACCAAGGTACTTGAAGTTTTGTTGCAGTCACAACAGTCGCATGTGTGAGGCGCTAAAGTAGTGGGCATGGATGACGCGGCAGTGCGGAAGCTTCGCCCGATGGTGCGGAAAAAATGCCAGCTGCTAGCGTCGTCTTCTGCCACTCACCGCGGTAGGCCACAGCACGACCGAGGCCGCCAGCGACCACCCCGACGCAGCCAATGTCGCCCCCCAGAATGTCTGTCAGCTGGCGCAGACAAGCCGCTCTCACCACAACCCCACCTGATGCTAAACCGACCACCGCGGTACAGCCAAAGCCGCCCTCCAGAGTTCTGTTTTCAAGAACATACAGACAGGCTACAACGTTGGAAAGACCGACCACCGAGGAACAGCCAGTGCAGACCACCAGAGACGATTGCTGTAGTTGACGGTGAAGTGTCCATGACGGCTACGGACAAGACAGTGCGGACAGAATGCCATACTTGCAGCATGGCCGAGTGTAAGGAAGCAAGCGCGGTGCTCGGGCACCGGCGCGAGCTCGGCTGGCGCGATAAAGAGAAAGACGAAGGGCAGAATAAAAACAGCCGGCCGCAGCAAGTGCATTGTCTCTTGTCTCTCCCTGTCTCCCTGACAATATATATATATATATATATATATATATATATATATATATATATATATATATATATATATATATATATATATATATATATACAGGCACATGAAGGTTTACAGAAACCCATTTGAACTAGAAGAACTTTGGCAACTGCCTTGTGATAGACTTCTTTGCAAGCGGGAAAAAAATTTTACCTGAAACAGACATCTTGACATATCTGGCTGCCTAAAATTTTACCTCCTTTTTAACAACGCGCACATTTTATTCACCAATGACAGAACCACAAATGCTGACGCACAATAGTAGATGTTGGCCGAGTTGGTGCATATCTAAGTCAGATAATGTGGCACATTGTACACCACGTCTTTTTTTTTTTGAATATTTAACCGATAATTCTTAATCTACAGCTTGAGTTATGTGGCTGCAATGACCACTTCGTTGGAACGGTCAACTCAAGTGTCATTGCGCGCGATGCACTGTGTGCAATTCAACAGACACGCTGTCGCCACTTTTATGTGTCGTTATAGGTAATCCCGAGCTAACTGCTTCGGAATTAGTGCGGAAACGTTTAAACGTTTAATTATACCAGTGCCGTTGTAAGAGAGCTGACATTAACAGTGCGAGAGAGCGGATATACGACAGCGAAAGAAGCCATGAACAGCAATCCACTGGCCAAAGTGATCGCTCTCTTCATAAAACCTGAATTTTCTTATCCGTTCGTATATTATTGTTTTTTTTTAATAAGAACATGTTTAAGGAGATGGTTGTGCCTGTGTGCGTCACCGGCTACTCCTGTTCCGTAACGCATCTCATCGTGACGTGGTCAGTAACCACTGTCGCTGCTGATGTGAGTATGGTGGCGCACTTGGAGAATTTGCCTGCACATCGCGAAATAAGAAACATATCCCCCCACTTGAAAGTCATTCGGCGAAAAGGAGAGTTTTTTACATCTTCGAAAACGTGAAGGGCGCTTTAAATTCGCCTTGAAAATGCAGGACGCGACAGCGTAATGCGGCCGCGTGCCCATTGCCTTCAACCATGCCGCAAGGAAAGGAACGTGGGTGCCCATAACAGGGGCCATTTCGAACCATCCTATAGTGCCTACTGCGAATACAGTTGAGAAGTGCCTACCACGACATAATACTTCCTTTGGCGGATCGACGAAGTACTCACTACACGATCGTAAGGCGCCACGCGCACCTGCTCAGCTGCACACTTTGTTATGAGTGGGCAGATTAAACCACCCACTCGTTGCACAATTTACATGTTTTGACGCCAGGTTCGATTCTACGATTCTGCCACGCAGTATTACTTGCGCTAAGGAGACTCCTCCCATCACATCACATTTTTGCAGCGTTTATTTGCGTTGAAGCTTCAAGCATTGGCGTAGGTCCGAGGTAGAACACCTGCTTGTCACGCAGCACACCTGGGTTCGATTCTCGCTTAAACCGAAGATTTTCGTATTATTCATTCATTTGCATCTATCTTGAATTTCGCTCACGGACAACGCCGATCGTTCGCTCACAACTTAGGATGCCACCGCCGACGCCAACACCTGAATTTCTTCGAAAGGAGTTCTTTACCGCTGTCGCGTTATAAGTAAACATCGGCATTTGTATTTATTCCGCGTCGGTAACTCACGCGTAGCTGTGCAGTGATGTGCATGAAATTTTGTACAATTGAACTGCGCAATCAGAGCTCTGTGTATTAACCTAATCTGCCACTGTGGCTCAATACTAACTAGTGCTAACTAAGCTCGTTGGTGTGCAACGAGAAAGCGCAAAAACAATGTTGGAAAGGCAGGGAGGGGACAGTTGGATAGGAAAAAAAAATCCCCATCTCCCGCTAAAGGGAAGCATGTGTGGATGCGAAGCAGCGGAGAGATGGATAGCTTGAGCGGGAATTTTATTGGAAGGATAAATGAGAATGTATAAGAGAAGACGGAGAATGTGGTGGTTGCATGTTTATTTAGAGAACGTGCGCGATTCCTTGCGTCGGTGCACGGGGCGCTTTGAAGACGACGGCCTTGTGATCGGTGCAGTGTAGCGTCAGGGGTTGCTTTTGAAGAGTTTTCATTGTGAAGTTTGCGAAGTTGAGGTCTATGCACGTTCACCTTATGGTTGTCGGTTGTCGTCGGAAATGCATCGCAACGAGTACACGTCTATCATGTGGTGGACGAGCCAGTCGTTCGTGGTTATATCCACGTTGAAGTCACCCACAAGCACGAAGGGCGTGTGGCTGTATGTCTGTGTGTACTGTGCCATTGCCTTCTCTAGGTAACGTTCGACGTTCTCTCTAGAGTAGAGAATGGGGGTGAGTGTAGGAGAGGATAGTGGAGGGTACGCGCATGCGCTGTAGGGGGTGTGGGACGCCGGGGTGCGTGTTTCCGTATCATATCCCCTGAGATGTATGGGGCAAATTCTGCGCCGCTAATTGGCTGGTGGTGGTCACGTGATCTAACGCGCTTCCGGTATTTTTTGTTTATTTTTCTTTCTTTTCAAGCAAGATGGCGGCGCCCGTGTTGGCGTTTGTTTTGAGCTGAAGCCTTACGCGTCGCCGTAGAAATTACGCCGGAATGTTTGGGCTTTTCGCTGACAAGTGTCGCTGAAACGGGTTGTGTTTTTACGCAGCTGGTTCGCTCCGATTTCTTCTTTATTACGCGTTCGTTTGAGCTGCCGGCCGGCGAAGAAGACGCGGGACTTGTACTACTTCGGATGTCAGCTGTTTTAAGGTAAGTAGTTGTCTCATCTGTGGAATTTACGCTGCGGTCTTCTGTTCTGCGCGTAAGCGAAGATGAGGCGAATTTGTTTGAAAGTTACTGTCGTTTTCTGGCGGGGTGCTGGATCTCGCTACACCGCGCGTTCTCCCAAGGGTCCTTTGCCATCTTATTTCTTTTTATATCACGCGATGCACCGCCTTCCAGATTGTGCGCTGTTGGCGTGCTCAGTAGTGCTATGAAACGCATGTAGTAGTAGCGGTTGGATCGTAGGCGTTCGCTAGATGCAACTACGCACTTACGAAGGACACTGAAATGCGCATAGCGGGGCCTTTTTTTGCACAGACTAGTGGGATGCTGTCTACATTCAGCAGGTAAAAATATACGGAAACACGAAATCGTCTTTCGAAAATAGTACCTTAGCCTGTCCGATTATCTCTTCGCCAGTCCGTAAAACTTCAAAGCCTTCGATAGCTCGATCACATTAAAAGTAGAAAGCGCAGTTCTCGCTCTGACTGATGGCTGAACTAACGTCCAAAAATGTTTTGTGCTGTTTTGAAAAAATCAGCAGGAAAAAATCAAGCAGGAAATGGGACATGCCATCCTAACGCATATCTCTGCCATGTTGTATCAGGCATGCAGTCCAAGCAGTAGTGTCCACTGTTGCCCATTCAACATGAATATTCGAAAAAAAAGTGTATTATTGTGAAACAAAACATGACCATTGAATTCAAAGACATAATTGGACAGTACAGGCACACGTGATATTTGCAGACACAGTTATTGTAAATATTGTACACATTCCTTTTATTACTCACTGAACGTATTACACAAGAGTGTTCTTGATACAAATATTGACAAATGAACTGCAAAAAATATGCTTTGCATGAAAAAAAGAACTAGCAAGAAGTGTAGTGAAATAATACAAGTATGAAAAGACAGACAAAAGGAGACAGACATGTTCACTTATTAAAAAATATATATAATGCTTTATATTTCATGCACTTCTGAAAATGAAATCATTTGTGAGTCATTGCACATGTCCGTCTCCTGTTTGTGTCTTTTCGTGCCGTTTATCACTTCACTGTACTTCAAGACCAGTTAGCCCACAAACAAGCATTAACTGCAAAAAGCTTTCCTAGACTGTGGCATGTTTTGAAAGAAATGATTATGTGAAAGAAGAGTACTTCACAACGCATGTCATCTAAGACATAATGTCATGATCACATTGAAATAACACTTCTGGTCTCAATTTAACATACCATGCAGCAGCCAAACATTGATGACAATTAAGGATGATCTTTCATTCGAAGCAGGATTAGAACACCACAATATGTGAACCGTGTTAAATTTTGGAATGAACTGTATGTTCTAATACCTTGCCCAAATGCCACAAATTTGCACCAGAACGCCATCCGCAGAAACATATGTGCTCCTACCCTTTTCGCAAATAGTGTGTTCCCTCGTCCAGTTCATGCAAATGCAGTCTGCCTAATGTAGCTTTCTTTATAGTCTCTCTGCAGCATGGTTAGTCTTACTCTTTCTCTTAGTGATTTTTTGCATGGTACAGTAAAAGCTCGTTAATTCGAACTCGGTTAATTTGAGCTGATGCCCTGGTCCCGGCACAGCCCTGTGTATTTCTATGGGGGAAAACTCCCGATCATTCGAACGCGTCGGTATCCACAACGGCTAATTCGAACTGGGAGCCTCTCGTTTTCATCGCTCCTCGCAGAAGTCGGCCCTCAGTGATCACAATGTGTTGCAAAACCCAGCCGAACCAAATTTACTAGAGATGCAAAACATTAAAACAGCAGCATTTCTCAGCAGATGAGAATTCGTACGCGGTGCTGGAGCTCTTGGCATGCTACAAATGATGGCCATGGGATTGGGAAAGAAGAAACACAAGCAAATGCAAATTACTGATTACTTTTAATTTTGATTTCGCTGACTATGTTATGTAAATAAATGTGTTTTGGAGCATAAATAGCGTCATGCACATGAGTGTATGTCGTTGCTTGTTTCTGGCCTCTCACTGACTGATGAATTAATTTCCGTTTGCTGTTAGAGCTCCATGAACCTAATTTACGAAATCACCTGACGTTAACGTATAGTAGCGCCTAGTTCGTAGTAGGCAGGCAGGCAGGCAGTCCGCGGGTCCTTGGCCAGCAGCATCTGAAAGGCGTCGTCGTCTATGCCCTTCACGATGTGCCTAATCTTGTCTGCTTCACTCATCGAAGGGTTAAGGCGCTTGCACAAGTCGAGCACGTCTTCGATGTAACTTGTGAAGCCTTCTCCCTGATGCTGTGCTCGCCCGCGCAGGCGCTGTTCAGCACGGAGCTTCCGTACCTCGGGGCGACCGAACACGTCGACGATGCGTTGCTTAAAAAAGTCACAGTTTCACCGCAAGGGTGAAGCAATGAATGCGATAGCAAAAAATTGTAATGTTATACGAAGTGAGGCTGGCAGCTAACTATTTTTGGATCCGATCTCACGCAACTCTAGAAAACGCTTGTTTAAGAGAATTCTCTTCGCGTTGAGAGCGCAGCACGTAGAAGGGTACGCCGGCCCGGCCGCCGAGAAGGGGAGATAAAGCGCGCGCCCGCGCCCGCGCTCGTAAAATCGAACGTCGCCCCCCCCCCTCCCCCCCGCCCGCTGTCGGCCGCCGAGAAGGGGAGATAACGCGCGCGCCCCCCGCTCGTAAAATCGAAGGTCGCTCGAGGGACCCCCCCTCCTCGCGTCTTTTCACGCTCACGAACGACGGGCGGGCCCGGTTATATATATACATATACATATACGGCAAATGACGCCGACGCCGACGCCGACGGCGAAAACCAGCCGCGAGTGTCCATATAATTGCTATCGCAATAAAACACTCCAAGCAGTGAACTCGGACTGGTGGTTGTTAAACCAGAGGCTTGCTACCTCTTTCAGGTAGAAGGTGACATACTGCAGTTTCGAGGCGTCGTCCCACTTGTTGCTCGCGCCCACCTTTTCAAATGTCGACAGCCAATCTTCGACGTCTTGTTCGTCGGTGCCGTTGAAAAAAGCGGCAGATCCCACGCACTCTGGGAATCGATGTGATGCGAAGCAGCCAGCAAAGAGCAAATCATACGGTACATAATATGCATGTCATTATTTACATGTTAGGACCTGTCATTTGTGTTCGTCATGCAGTCACGTCGCGCAATACAAATTTTGGTGTATATTAAGCTAGCGAAGTGGACGCAAGCGCACCATGAGCGTGGCATCTAAATGGCATTGTAGATGACATGCATGCCAAGATTTTCATGTTACCACCTGCCACATGTTCGCTTAATTTTTTACCTCGAATTGCACCGAGACGCGAGACCAATCTGCCTCCGTTTCGCATGCGTTCGTATTCTCGCGCTTTGCGCATCGTGCAAACGCCATCCGCGTTCCAGCGTTTATATTGACGACACTTTCTCAATTTCAAAGTGTGTTCCTCGAACACCTGTTCCCACTGAGGTGGGGTCAGTCAGAATGGAACGTGATGCGCGCGTCTCCCTCCTTGCATGATTAGAGACGCTGGCCACGGCGACGCTACGCAAGCGAAGCGCGAGCACTGTAGAGTCCAACGCGACCGGCGTCCGTTTGCACGCCCCGGCGCCCACCTGGCACCGCGCCAGGGCACGGCTTGAGGGCCGGACGGACGGACGGACGGACGTGACCATCAGACGTTAAAGGCTTTCTCCTTAAACATTTGGTGTATATAAAGCTAGCGAAATGGCTACGAGAGGGTCATGAGCGTGGCATTCAAGTCATGTTGCACATGACAAGTCATGATTTCCATATTACTACTTGTCATTTATGCTCGTCATACAATCACGTCGCTGAATACCAAATTTGGTGTATATCAAGCCAGCGAAACAGCCACAAGAGTGTCATGAGCGTGGCATGCAAGTCATGTTGGATATGACCGGTCATGATTTCCATATGACCACTTGGCATTTATGTTCGTCGTACAGTCACGTCACGCAATACCAAATTTCGTGTATATCAAGCTAGCGAAACGGCCGCCAGCGCGCCATGAGCGTGGCATGTAAATCATGTGGTACATGACATGCAGGTCATGATTTTCATGTTACCACCTGTCATTTATGTTGGTCATAGAGAAATGTCTCATCGTACCAATTTTTGGATATATCAAGTTAAGAAAACGGCCGCAGGAGCACTATGGCGATGGCGTGTAAATCATACTTTTCATGACAACTTAGTCATGATTTTCATGATATGACCAGTCATTCATGTTTACCATACAGTCAAGTTATGCCATACCAATTTTGGTATAAATCCCATAAACGATACGGCCAGGAGAGCACAAAGTCGTAGGCGGCTAGATAGATAGATAGATAGATAGATAGATAGATAGATAGATAGATAGATAGATAGATAGATAGATAGATAGATAGATAGATAGATAGATAGATAGATAGATAGATAGATAGATACGCTCAAAGTCGCCGAAGTTCGCTAAGAAATGCTTCGCATTTAAAAGGTGGGTCGCGCACGTGTAGCGCAGTGGGCACGACGACCACTGGAGGCTGGGTCGTGCCTTGCTGGGTGTTTTCGTCGGCCATTTCTTGGAGAGCGGGCAGTGTCCTGTTGCGGAGTTCCAGGTTGAGTACCCAGCACCTCCACCACTCTGTACCGGGGTTTATTGGCGCAAATAGCTCTTCAGCAGGAGGCCTGTGGTCGCTGAAAGCGGGCGGCGACAACCGACACAAGAATCGCAGCACGGGAGCCCACAGCTCGCGCTCGGACCTTCTGACTAAGGAGCTGGCCCACTACGGAGTACTGTTCTTCTTCCTCCTTACACAGGAAATAACAATAAAAGCCTGCAGTCTTTGAGGAAATATGTCGAGAAACAATACCTTTCACCATTTGTTGAAAATAAAGTAAAAACCGTGGAACGTGTGCATCGCATTGGCAAAAGATTCTCAGGACCGACCCGTCATACTGCGGCTTTATGATTTCGACGAAAAAAACAGCAGTTCTGCGCAACTTCTCAAAGCTCAAAGGCACAAACATATCGGTATCGGAGGATTTTTCATTCGCAGTTCGTGAATCTCGCAGGATCTTGTAGGAGTCCACAAAACCTAACCAAGGAGATTGTGATAAGGTTGTCCGCCGTGGGGGATCAGTGGCTACAGTGCTCGGCTGCTGACTCGAAGTTTGTGGCTTTGATCCCGGCCATGGCGGTCGCATTTCGGTGGAGGCAAAATGGTAGAGGCCCGCGTACTGTGCGATGTCAGTGCACGTTAATGGTGCATTCAGACGACGGACCGAATCCGGATGTGGAGTCGCGGACGGCGCCTCACGTGACCTCACATCAGCGATTCTTGTCCTCCGCGCCTCGTCCTCGTGGCTCGCGGATGGATGAGCCCAACTTGTTTTTCACATCGGGATTCTGGCGGCGGAACGCCGCAGCTTTAGCGGGCAAACAAGCTGGCAACCAATACACTTTTCTTCTGCTCGAGCCGTACGGCTGTCCTTGCAGGTGATTTCAGCTCTGCTGGCGCTTAGTTCAGGTTATTTCCGGGGCCGTATTCTAAGACAATCACCTTTGAGATATCCATCACTTTTAATGCGCGCTGATTGACGGGTTGGAAGGTAACTTGTCGCTTTAATCATCGCACACGCAGGATTCTGAGGCAGGCAAAGCGGTGGTGTCGCCGATGGCAGCAGTCTCAGAACACGGCCAGTGTTTGAGCACTGATGAGAAGGAAACAATGTGCAGCATTGCAATGTGCACTGTCGGTACCTGTTATCCGCAAAAGAACAAAAACTGCCGATATCGGCGATCACTGTATTCTCCCTTCGTACGCGGTGCACCATGCGCGAACGCAGCGAGGTCAGTCTTCAGCAGCTCTAGTAAAGCAGTTTTTTCTTCCAATCCAGCCATTCCGCCAACAACACCGTTTTCACCGAAACAAATCACAGCCCTCCACAATGCTCGATGCTTGTCAAAGCACTCTATAGCACGGCGCGCTTCGCGTTCTGTAGGCCGCCATGTTGAATACTCTCAAACCGGTCTGCTGGCAGCGGCTGCAGGTCAGCGGAGAGGCTGCGGTCGAGAGTAATCCGGCTGTTTTCTCCTGGGGCACCGTCCGTCGTGTGGATGCGCCTGCAGGCGGATCATCCGCGGATTAGCCGTCCGTGTCCGCGACAAATCCGGATTCCATCCGTCGTCTGAATGCACCATAAAGAACACCAGATGGTCGAAATTTTCGGAGCCCTCCACTACGGCGTCTCTCATTATCATATCGTGGTGTTGAGTCGTAACACCCCAGATATTATTATTATTGTGATAAGGCTGTGTTCTTTACAATAAACTGAAAATGAATTAGACGTTGTATGCATGGGATGAGCACGTGGAAAAGAGAATAGGTCTGAAGTCGGCTCATTCCGAGAAGGCTGGCCACGAAGGCCATAGTCATAGTTTAAATGTATGATTTCAGGAAAATAAGTTGTTTTCTTTATTATGTTTCCATGCTAGAAGCATAGTGAACAAGACGGATCAACTAGAGGCGATTTCATTGGCTTATGCACCTAATATCTTGATTACTGAGACATGGCTTCTTCCCGGTATACACAATTCTGAAATAATTCCGGAAAGCTATAGCCTAAATCGCAAAGATCGCGATAGCCGTGGAGGCGGTGTAGCCATCGCTGTAAGGGATGGTCTGACGTTTCAGGAGGAACGTGGTGTACCTAACGCGAGTCTTTGGTGCACTTTCACATTTGAAGCCATGCCTTTACTGATAGGTGGAGTATAGACTTGTGGCATCCGAAACTTACCTTATGGAACTGCACAACTACATTCTCGAGAAAATGCATGATTGGACAAAGCTAGTACTTGTTGGTGACTTCAACTTGTCAGGAATAGACTGTTATAATTTAACCGTCAGCAATAGGGAGGCAAACAGCTGCGAGCTACTTTTGGATACCATGCTAGGCCTTTCCTTATCTTAACGCGTAACACAAGCGACATGCGTCCAAGGGCGTGTTTCTAATATCTTAGACCTTGCTTTGATATCTAGCTGAATAGACGCTGAAGTTGCGGTGGAAGATAGAATCTCCGACCATAAACTGGCATTTATTCAATTTCCTAATCTTGGCCTGATTAAAAGTATCACTGAAAATTCACACTTATTAAAGATTATTGCAGAGCAAACGATGAAAGTATTATTGACTACATGAAATGAAGTTAAACAGTTTCTGTGCTGAACCATGCGACGATGTCGACAACTTATGGCTCAAGTTTAAAGCAGGAATTTTTCAATGGGAACACACTTGCATTCCGATGAAGCATAAGCGGATAAAACGAAGAACTCCTTGGATAGTGCATGAAATGATTCATAAGAAACGAAAACTTTAAAAAATGCGCAAGTGTAAATGCGATCCAAGTGTAATCAACCAGTACTACCAAGAATTTAAAACCATGTTGTGCCAAGCAAGAAATAACCTTTTTTCGCGCACTTTAGCAGATTTTATGACAGTGCAACAAGAAAATTTTGGCGTTACCTAGCTAGGCCGGACAGTCCAATCCGTAACATGGAAATAACGGCATTGTTATTGAAAATACGCACGCAATAGCTAACTCATCTAATTCCTTTTTTCACTCTGCATTCCGCCAAGCATGCCCAGTCCAAGGACAGCTTGTTGACGTAACTCAGCTATGCCGGAAATCGCGATAACTGATCGACGTATCCTGAACCTGCTTTTACAACTAGATGGAAAATAATCACCTGGTCTAGATGTAATCCCAAATGTGGTTCTCAAGTGTTACGCATAACAACTTACCCCGTTTCTGTTTAAAATATTTATGGTCTCACTGAAAAATAGCACGCTTCCGGCAGATTGGCTACACGCTAGAGTAATCCTGACCCATAAAAGTGGTATCAAATCTATTGTACAAACGTATGAATGGAGCATATCCTCAACAAAGCTGTCGTAGAATACTTAGAAACTAACAATATACTGTACCCTAAATAGCATGGCTTCCGTAAAGGGCTCTCCGCAGTAATGCAACTCGCGGAAATAATGCAGGACTTCGTTAGCACAATTGATTATAAATTACAAACTCTTGCAATATTTAGATGTTGCGAAAATGTTCGACCGTGTGCCTCACTCTAAATTAATAGCCAAGCTTCAAACTATTTGCATTAACAGCAAAGTAATGGCATGAATCTCGGTTTACCTAGCAGATCGTACTCAGTATGTAACGTTAAATAATGTTGATTCTGACTGCCTAAACGTTTTTTCCGGCATACTCCAAGGGTCTCTTTTAGAGCCAACATATTTCTTATCTATGTGAACGACATCTCCTCTTGTGCAGACCAGGTGTAACTTTGTGACTTTTCGCAGATGACTGTGTCATTTATTCTGCCATACGCAGTAGTGATGACCATCTAAAACTTAATTCTTTACAAAACATTGCCCAATAGTGTGATATGTGGGGTATAGAAAGAAACGTTGTCTAAAATAGTGTTCATCAGCCTAACCAGGAAAAAACTACCTTTACCCATTCAGTACATCAATGGCTTGAATTTTGCACAAGTTGACAACGTAAAATACTTGGGTGTCACATTTTCACAGGACTTGAGATCTGTAAGCACATTAACAATACATGCGCCAAGACAAGCAGCAACAATTTATGTGCAGAATATTGAACAAAGCCCCTCCAGCCTTTAAACTTTATAAAACCCTGCTCAGACCTGCTCTAGAATACTGTAGTATAGTGCAGGGTCCCCATCAAAATGTGTTGGCGACAAACTTGAAAGATTACAGAATATGGCTCTGAGGTTAATTTATTCAAACTACTCCTGGCATGACAGCGCATCGGAAATGCGCAAACAAGTGCACTTGCTCACTTTGTCTTGCCAGCGTCATGTTGCTTCTATGAAGTTTTTTTTATCTGCACTTTTACGGCCACATTAAAATCAGTAAAGACGACCATGTTCAACCGCCCGGTTGGCGCTCTGTTAGGACAAGCCACAATAAATGCATCAGGTCATTCAGTGTGCACTGCAATACGTTTAAATATTCTTATTTCACTTGCAGCGAGAACACTTGGAACACACTGCCAAGTGAAGCTGTAAATAATCCAAACCTGGATCAGTTTTGTACATTTGTGAAGCAATAATAGAGCCTCTGTAGGGTGCAGAAAGTATCTTGCAGAGTTGAACCACAGCTTTCTTTCTTGTGCATTTCTTTTGTCATGTGTAGTATGTGATTTCTAATGGTGCCTTTGTTCTTTTTTATTGAGTAGCGAAGTGTAACAATATTGGTATTATATTATTGATGCACTAGCTTTTGAAAAGTGTTCCAGTCTTGCTCGCGTCGTCCCTGCTGCCTTTTTGGACATATGTCGTATGTTACTAAATGTCTGTGATGACGTATGCCCACTTGCTGTATGGGTCTGCAGAAAACCTACCGCATTTATAAATAAATAATAATAAAATAAACTTCAGGTTCCACCTTCCCCTTCCTACTATTGCGGTCTGGGTCAGTACAAGCTCTCGTACAACCTTCCAGATTACATGAGATGGCGGCATGCACTGTGTTCATGTCTTTGCAGCTAAAGGTGGTCGCAATGGGCAAAATTTTAGCCCAAATGACGGTTAGGCATGAACATTATTGCTGCAATTTACTTCCTCATCACCATTAGCTCGATCGAATACATATGCAGACCCTCATTGGTGTTTTCCCAGCGGTACGTACCCTGCTCTGATGTGCCTAACAGCTGCCCTACTGCTCGTTCATTGTCCAGATGTATTTCTTTACGACTTCCAGTGTCTGGTAACCAATGGCAAAGCGCTGTTTTATCCCGAGACTGTTCCACATGGCACAGGGAAAACTGTGCAAGGAAACAAACAAAAATGCACCTTTTTTTGTCCTGTCCCCACGCAGTTCAGCTAAAAGGAGTACTGACATGAAGTTTCAAAGACAAGATAACTTGTGGGATAGATTTGTGTGTAAATATATGCATCTACAAAATACAAAGGGCCAATATAGCATAGCACATATTTAAAATCAACTTTGAAGAGCATGTGGCAGAACTACACGCAAAACGCCTCACGTCATGACATTGACACCAACTTTGTTTTAACATAAACAACCATTAGCCTCTTGCATCACGAGTTTGTGTTGGCTGCCATGCTCTTTGCTAGTGCTTTCTCCTGGCAGCCATTTTAAATCAAAAGAGAAAGCACCTCATTTACGGGATTAGCACAGCAAGCTGGGCGAGTTGGTAAGTTAACATTTTCGGGTAAACGTGCGGCACGGCACAGATAAGCTCTTGTATGTACATTCCTAAACTAGGACTGAAGTGTTGCATGGGATCGAACTTGAGTCCCGTGGAAATGATAGCCACCGTTAGATCTGTTACAAAGCCTGTTGAGGATACCGAAAGGTCTAGATGTGTTTCGGAATGCATTGACGTGCTTTGTAAGTTCCAGAGAAGGTGCACTGCAAATGGCAGAACCTGTCGAATTCAGCCAGGTGTGCAATTCTTAAGATAGAATAAGGTCAAATTAACCGAGAGCTGATAAGGAAAGTATTTTTTTCTTTTGAACAAGGAGCAATTTTCAGGAAAAGCTTTAGCTGCGCTGGCAAAAAATTTTGGAGGTGGTCATCATTCCTAATAGAGTAAAAAAAAGCCAAGAAGTTGTTACAGGAACTGAACCTTGAACAGCTATTTAGGGTAACCCATGTACTATCAAGCTTGTTCCACTCGAATACTGAGAGAGCGAAAAATGAGTACTTGAAAACATTCTTTTTTGTTTGAAAAGGAAGTACAGTCAACGGATTTCCGCGTCTTGTGGTGTAACCTGAAGAAAGCATGACGTATTAATCAGTGTTGCTTTTTAATCTCCCTTTCACAACTTTACACACAAAACGTAGGCATGCAGTTTTATTTAGATCGGATAATGTCCATATACCTGCTCTACTCTTCAGTTCAGTAACAGACGTAATACCATACTAATTGAAGAGAAACCCGATTGCTTTATTTTGCACCCTTTCCAGGTTATTGATATTAACAGCTGCAAATGGGCCCCATAATACATTGCCATATTTAATCGGAGGTAAAACCAGAGACTTGTATGCTAAATGTTTAATATCCTTAGAATAATTGCGAAGACATTGCTTCAAGTAATGTAATTTTGTCATGGCGATATTAGCAATGTGGTTTACATGAAGATTCCAACGAAGATCATGGCTTATGTGAAGACCTAGGTACTTGCATTCTGAAACACGTACAAGTTGGTGACCGTCAGCTGAATAGTCAAAAATAATTGGGTGCTTCTTATTTGTAATGGTTAATACAATACTTTTAGCATAATTCACACACCTTTGCCAAGTATCGCACCACTTCCGTATGTGATTGAGGGCAGCGTTCACATTGACTTGATCATCATGTGATTTATAACAGAATATAAAACATGATCATCAGCATACAGTCGAAGTCTTGAATTACACCCGTCACGAATGAACAAAAGTGGACGTAAATATAATGTAAATATGAAGAAACAAAAGTGGACGAAAAGATAACAGCTGCTGTTGGTCACTGCCGGCACCAATCTCATTTATGAACAGCAAGAAAAGCAAGGGTCCCAGTACGGAGCCCTGGGGAACACATGACACAACTGGTAGAAATTTAGATGGAAGCTCGTTGTACACAGCATACTGCTGCCGAGATGTCAGGTATGCTTGAAGCCAATTACAAAGCCAGTTATATTTTTTTATATGCCGCGAAGCTTAACTTGTAGTTTTGTGTGGGAGATTTTATCAAATGCCTTGGCGAAGTCCAAGAACACTGTGTCAATTTACTTTGGTCATTTATAGCGGAGGCGAAATCATGAACTCCTTCAATGAGTTGGGTGATGGTGGAAAAACCTCACCTAAAGCCATGCTGAGTGGCTGAGAGAATAGAATGAGTATCAAAAAAGGAAGTAATGTTTTTATGAATAATGTGCTCTAATAACTTGCAGCATGAACAGGTCAGAGCTATAAGCCAATAATTTGTAATGAGTTGTTTGTTCCCGCTTTCAAATAAAGGCCTTATTTTGGACAGTTTCCAGTCGTCCGGCCACGTACCTGATGACAGAGATTTGTTGAATATAACTGTCACAAATTTAGACGACCACTCTGCATACCTTCTTAAAAAGGCATTAGGTATTTTATCTGGTCGAGAGGATTTTCTCTCGTCTAAAGGTTCAACACTCCCGTCTCCATTAATTTCCAGATCACCAATGGCAGGCAAGGTTTCAAATGCAGCAAAATGAGGCGTACGTGAGTTATCGCACGCCTCATTTTGCTGCATTTGAAAGGTGTCGGATATTTCTGTTTCATCAGGTATCAAGCAACCATTTAGGTATTAGTACGAGATGTTTTTGGCGGTTTTTGCTCATATTTGGTGTGTACATTCAGCTCAAAGTTGCAAAAGGTCTGGTTATTGATGTTCAGCATAGCCTTGGTGTCATTTTAATTGACGATCAGTGCAGCACAAGCTCAGCACAGATACACAGCAAGGGTAAAAGCTAGCCTCTCTTCCACAAGAGCGACAAGCAGTAAGGAAAAGCACAAGCGGTACTGTTCAGGACAGTGCAAAGTGAAACGCAGCATTCAAGCAACTTGGGATAGTACAGGCTCAGTGCGATGGCATGAAGAACGAAAAAGCATGGTAGAGACAGCTTGTGTGCAGCCAGCCATAAGGTTACCGCGTAAACAAACAGCAGATCGAGCGCCGTGTGTGACCAGTAAGGGGGCATTCTATGGCACTTTTTGTGAAGCAGAAGTGCCACCGAGCTGTGGTTTTCTTGTCTATCGAGAGAGGGCTGAGAGGGCATGATTCAAGATGGTGGTAGACTCAAGGGAACACATCCAAGCGGTACTCCGCACCCGAGGTTTTCAAAAAGTTAGGACTTGCATCTGCTTTATAATTCAGAGAGTGCATCCCAATGGAAGAGAGTATCCAGCTGAGACGAACTGACATTGCCGTGTGCCCATTGGGGGCCATAGAAAAAGTGCCTGTATTGTGCATGATTGCACAGACAGCAGCCAGCTTTGATTCTGTCGAGGCTCATCAGATTCTCCTTGTCATCCAGCAAGCCTCTTAAAAACTGTTACTCTGTCTTCGTCATGAGGAAGTTGTCAATTTCAACAAGTTCATGAAGGTTGGTCATAGGCATATTGCTGCTCAAAAGTACGATTCAAACAATGGTCCCAGTGCCTAACTTGCTGCAAGCAAATGACTAATTCGGTCCAAGAAAATGTGCTTTTGCAGGAAGTTGTGCAGTAATGACAGCCAAAGTATGTCATTTCTTTAATGATAAGCGTACAACCGTATCACACAGCTGTTCTTCATTGGTAGGGCCATATGATTTCCGGGTGTGTCATAACTGAACGCAAAAGAAATACTTTTTGCAGTGTAATTTCTTATGAGCTCACGATAATAGCCAGTTTCAGTGGCAATATTGTCTGCCACTGCCACCAGGGTCCATCGCAGCTGTCATTTTTAGTAAGAAAGAAAGCTCAGTGAGCTGGAATCAAAGCCAGAATTCATATGGTAATCATGCATCCTGCCATGAAGCCATGCAAGTGCTTGAATCTTCTTCACAAAAATACTCTTTTCAGGCATCATGTTAAGGGAGACATCACGTTAACAGATGTAACATTGCTTGGAACAATTGTAGAATTGCACAGGGCATCACACTGTGTGAACTGCTTAACGAGTCGATGGTCGAAAGCTTCCCATTCGTTACAAAGGCCTGAAGCATAATTCCTCATCCTTATCATCAGCCACAGCATCAACAAAGTGTGAAAGCTATGTAAACACCTTACAGATGCACAGTGTGTACTTTGTTACTGTGGAAAATGATGGCGATTGGTGTAGTGGGTACCTAGCTAGTGTACTTGCAGTAGGCATGCCATGAGAGTTTACCAAGGGCCCTATGGAAAGCCACTTCTCCATCTTATGCTGCGATTGTGCTACGTGTTCCACGCTGGCCTGGCATTTTTTTTCTGCACTGACCTGTTTTCCTTTTGGCTTGACATCTTTAACCTACTTGTGTGTGTGAACGATTTTTTTTTCATAGTGATTTTTTCGACCACATTTCGATATTTTGTCAGGTCATCAGAAATCATTACCGATAGAAAGAGAGCTCTCAAGGGCTTAGATGTAGCTGGTGTTACTTGAACACTCATAGTTCACTTCCTGCTGTTAACTCTGACCTCATTACACAGTTGGTTCTGACCTGCTGCTTTCTGTTGAACCAACCTGAAGTGTTCCATGCCGTGCGCGATTGTGCTGTACTAGTTAACTATGAAAATATAGAGGAATACCTTACAAAGTTTTTGGTGCTGGGAAAGCTTAGACCCTGCAGTCTGCTGATTTCTTTTAATCGCCTTTGACTTGCTCTTATTTTTACTTTCAGGAGAGAGCCAGGAGGCTGCACTGGAAATTCCATTTAACATTATATTGCAGAACGTACCGTGATGTGACACCAAGGCCCCCCCGAATATTTTCTGACGCTGTTCCCACTACTGCAATAAATTATGAGGTCACACACAAAAGTTTTGATTGTACTGGATTAAATGTATTTCTGGTGTACTTACAGCAAATAAACTTATGCAAAGTCTAGTTTGTTTTGGGACGCATTTATGTTGCTTGCCCAACACCCATCATTATTCACAACTAGGATACTAACTACCAGATGGACTGGTCCCGCCACTGAAAATGTCACAGCTGTTTAGCAACCACAGCAGATATACTTTTTTAATAAGAGCACATGGTTTACGAAAAGACAAAGTACATGGTTCTGCATTTGAAGGTACATTAGCCGACCTTAGAGTCACTGAAAAGTAAGTAATGTCTGTGGCCCAATGTCTAATGAGACATGGGACAACTTAGAAACAAGATTCCTTCAGTAAATTTATTATGTATGTGAATCTAGCCATATAAATGAGACTTATGAGAGCTTCGTTTTTTTATTAAAATGTGTTTTGCATAATGCTTCACATTTTACATCGTAAGGGCTCCCGAGAAAGATAGAAAGTCGTGGATTTCTTGCAATTTCTATACAAATGTTTTATAAAAAATTTTTTTCATATTCAAGAGTTTCTGGGGAAAAAGACTGTAGCAGCATTTTAGCATTGAAGCAATACATATATGACAAAGTGCTTGAATTGAGCTGAATATGTGCAGATTAGAACCTTTACAAGCTTATAATTATCACAACGCCATATAACAAGCTCAAAATTAAAAGATGTGACATGCAAATATGGACACATGAAAGAAGTCAGGACACTACAAATTCCAGCAAACAAATGAAAAGGCGCACGCGCACAGTGGTGAAATATAGAGTAAAAACGAAACTTATCTGCGCATGCCCAGGCAAGAGGTGATACTCATCAGTGATGGTAGTCTACGTGACAGACAACTGTCACGTAGATTTCTTATTTATGTAAGTTAACTGATGGTTGGCTCACGCCTGTGCTACCATTCTGATTCATATGCCATTCCTTAACCATTAGATGAGTTTATTCATTCCTGTGCCTGTAGAAAACTGCACATTCATCAAATTTCGTAGTGCATTTACATACTCTCGACAATGTAAAGATAGATAGATGCATGCATCAGCCAGCTGCCAATTAACTTGCATAAAGTAGAAATCTCGCGCCTGAACGGTTTTCATTCACAAACACCACCACATTTGCCGGATTGATAGGATAGGCAAGTTTGCATGTCTAATTTCTTTTCTGCCGCTGTGAGTCTTTTCAGTTGTTAGTCGGCATTTGAGGTGCCTTGACTTCTCTCGTGTGTCCGTGTTTGCATGACCTGTCTCTTACATGAATATGAACCAGCAAGCTCAGCTCTTTGTTGTTATAGTGCTCATGCCCACTTGTCTCTTCCTGAAATAGTATCGTCCAATTCACTATAGGTAACATAAAAGCATGAAATTTGGAAGCATTCTTGATGCGTATTTCACACCCATGCGTCATGACAATTAAAGAGCACCTTGTTATCCTCAATAAATGATACAAAGGCCTTCTAGGAAGCATGGCATGAGTAATGCATATTTAAAACCACCCCTCATATATAGATGTCTATTAAATACACTAGTTAGTGCCAAATAATGCCAAATGTCTCGTAATTTGTTCACTGGCGAGCTTACCTGACCCGTTAAACATCCTGGTATATTTCGTTCAAAATTTGTCAACATTTTCCCCAGAAAAAGTACTATGGCATCCATATAACTTATAACCTACTTTGAAAACACATACCTATTTGGTAACAACAGATGGTAATATCTCACTGAAAGCACCTTCACTGATCTCTTGGCTTGCATCGAGAACCCGTTATACGTTATACTTTTGTCAATAAAACAGCAAACCTTTAACGAAGTATTGAGCCTTAGCCAACAATGTATAGTACTAGCACTCTACTTAGTGATGTAATAAGCGAGCCTGATGAAAAACTAGACACAATATGCAATTGAATGGAAAGTATCAGTCAGTGTAAAATGATAATAGAGAGGAAAATAGCAGATAGTTTATAAATCAAAGAGGTTCCAGCTGGTGTTTGGTTTCTCGTTAAAAAATATATGTCCTGTATTTGGTTTCTATTTGAGAAATATTATGTGCTGTTGGGCAAGTAGTGATGTATACATCTGAATAAACAGTGCACTGTTCTGTTAGACAAGTGTTAAGGGGTAACAAACACTTTTTAGGGATTGCATGGGATTTTGCATTGTTATTTTAATGTCAATAGTGAACATTGAACATTAATTAAGAAGAGCCTGTGCCGAAATATCATGACGTCGTTCTTTCTGTACTGCGAGTCCAAGTAGTACGTGCATCATTCTGTACCTAAAGGTAGCATATACAGTAACTCTAGAATAAATATCCGCAAAGCGTCTCCTGTCTTTTCTTTCTCTTTTTGCACCATAGCTGAATGAGAATGCACTTATACGCGAGCAAAATTAAGTCCTAGGGTCTCCTGCGTCGTGTCAAACACACGATCGCGTTATAAAGCACGCCGAAGGGGCATGTCCACACTTCCGGATTAATGTTGAGCACCACTTAGTCCATCGTAAAATGATCCGCGCGCTGCACTGACAAATATATGTCAGCGAAAAGCCCAAGCATTACGGCGTCAGTCATGTCTGCGGCAAATGGCTCAATCTGTACGGAGCATGGCTTCAGCGCGGCAGCGCAAGCTAGGGTTTCTTGCGTCGTGTCAAACACAAGATCGTGTTATAAAGCACGCCGAAGGGGCATGTACACACTCCCGGATTAATGTTGAGCACCACTTAGTCCACATGAAACGATCCGCGCATACACCACTGCGTCCATCGTAAAACGATCCGCGTATACACCACTTGGTCTAGCGTAAAACGATCCGCGCATACACCACTAGGTCCGTCGTAAAACGATTGGGCGTAACGCTTGTCAGCGAAAACCTCTAACGTTTCGGCGACGCGTATGGCTTCAGCGCAAAACAAACGAGTGAAACGACAACACGGGCGCCGCCATCTTGCTTGAAAAGAAAGAAAAATAAACAAAAAATACCGGAAGCGCGTTTAGATCACGTGACCACTTCCAGCCAATAGCGGCGCAGAATTCTCCCCATACATCTCAGGGGATATGATACGGAAACACGCCGCCGGGGTCGCTCCGTAGAGTAGAGAATTCCTAGAGGAGATAAAGGGGGGTGAGCGTAGGAGAGAGAGGGGGGAGGGGACGCGCTGTGGTAGTGTGGGACGCGGGAAGGAGGGGCGGACTAAGCCCCCTCCAAACACATGCAAGCAAGATCAAGGAATGCGGTCAACCTGGGCGACAGACACCACCTGCCTGGCCATTGCTAAGCAGCCTCTCTGTGCTCTTGGCCATGACTCTGATGACTGTAGTAGTGGTTGATGGCCTTCATATTACTACAGTGTTCTGGTTCGCATAATGGGTGCTTCCTTACTTCATGAAAGTCGCCGGACGCGGGACGGGGGGACGGGGAACGCGGGACGCGGGAGGGACGGACAGAGCCCCGAGCATAAGATGCTTCGCATCTAAAAATTAAGGCAGCTTCGCCATAGGGGTTCCTAGCCTGAGGAAGAGCGGTATTGGGCAGCCTTCTTTGTTTCTATTTACCTTTCTTTTCATTTCCTCCCCTCTATCTTTCTTTTTATTAAAAAGAACACACTAGTTCTTTTTTTGCTGATGATGATAAGTAATCATCATCAAGGCGCTCGAAGAGCAAGTGGAAGAAGACTTTTTCTTGGCGTGAGCGCTCGCTCAATATGCTACACATGGAGCGTTAGGCCACGCGACGACGACAGAATACTACAGCATACGACAACGCGGCGCCCTAAAGTGTTCCGCACTTAAAACTTCCGCTAGTCTGTTCTCAAGACTGCTCGTTTACAAGACACACTTACTCGCACATGTAAAGTAATTATTTCCCAAACTGTCAATTAACAAACGAAGTGTGCCTGTTCCAGATATACAGACTACACTTAAAGGTAAGGGGGAAAAAAGGGAGTGCGAGACTCTCCGGCAAATGCTAAAATAGGGCCCAATGGACGCAGCTGTGTCCGTCTCGCTCGTCTCACCTTTAGTTGGCTGTTGTGAATTTAAAATGTGGTCTGCTCTGCGCTACAACTCGCGTTTTCTGAACAAACTTGATGTGACGACGGCACCCGAAAGCAGGCTACTCCCATCCGGATGCCCAAGCGTGGGCTCTTTTCATACGTGTGTGGCATTGCGCTCTCTCTCCTCTTCACATCGACCGAAATCGCAACTTCTCCCCAGAGATACCACGTGTAGAGCGCTGCATATACCGCAGGCGCGAAGCGTAATGAAATCGCCGGTGATCGCTCAGCGTTCATGCGGGTGTTCCGCCCGTAGATCTGGGCAGGTATTATCGATCTCTTCCTCATTCGGTGTGGGATGATCAATAATACCGCTTCGGCCGAGCCGCATTGATGCAGTTTTCGCTGATGGCGTTATGGGATAAATGCCTCCGTAGGTGTGCATAGAAGCATGATATTGTCACTGAGTGACGCAGCAGTATTACGTTGTTCTTGAAGGACGGAACATTACAGTGGCCGAATTCACAAAGCTTTCTCTTGCCTACGCAGTTTCTTAGCCAAGAATTCTCGTATCTCGAGGGAGTGCGATAGCAATGGCATGAATTTAACTTACGCGTGACTTTTGAGGGCAAGGAGGCAACGCGAAAGCCGATGAAACGACAAGGAAAGAAAGAAGTGCGCGCCGATAATAGCAAGGCAGCACGCAAAGCATCTAGCATCGAGAGTATACGATGATAGCCCATGTCTTTCGCAGCATCTCAGCTTCCAGTTCCGGGCGTCTGCTACAGCGCTTACGCGCCGCCGCGTTGCAGCAGGCGTCCGCGGGGCCTGAACAAAGCCAAGCGCTCGCGTTTGATGAATGGCCATATGTAGCTTGTTGCTCGGTGGCGTTAAGCAAGAATCCGTGCGCTATCTCGCCAACTGTAGGTGACGTACCGCTCCTATGAAAGCGCACATAAATTGATACATTGAAGGTTTGAAGATGTGACCCAAACGTCTCCCCCTTCGTGCAATAGTTTAGTTTTATTCATGAAGCTACGATGGCACTCAACTTACGAGGCATGTTCAAGCACGGTAAGGTGGTGGCCATTAAGGTGTTTTTTAGCTAGACGTAAAAGGTTGGATTTCTTACAAAGGCCTTGACAAAAGACATAGGAGCGGCTTTCGAGCCTACGTAGAAACTGTTCAGTAATATAAAGCAGCAGTAAGAGAGAGGTATCATGAGCGTATCTTGTCGCAGGTTCAATTCATCGCCGCATTTTGACAGGGCCAGAATAAGAGAAGAGTTTAGCAAATAATAAGAATAAGAGTTTAGCAAAGAAAAAAAGGAAAAAGACAGCGTTTGCGTGTGTCTCACATCGTTCTTTTGAAACAGTGATAACGAATCGATAGAGAAGAACGTTAGGAAGAGGATCCACTGGCGCAGCAGACGTCATGGCAAGCTTCCACAGAACGGCACCGGTTGCTTGGAGAGCATGAAAGATTTCTTCGCGTTACTTACTAACGTGTATGGGAGCGAAAGCTACACAAAAAGCGAGCGAGAATATGACCGGGCTTATATATGAGATTAGAAGGAAATTAAGTAGTGATCTGATTAGTGAAAGTTTATTTAAACGACGATAATCGAAACAAACCGAGTATTGAGTGAATGAAAGTGACATTAGTGACAGTTAATTAGCGATAGTTGATTAGTGAATATCATACGGCAATGTGAAATACACAGTCATGTATTTACACTGGATGGATTTCGCCTTCGAGTGGCCTCAGGCGAATTCATTACGAATTCCGAGCCTGTATTTTTTTTATCGAGCTTTGCCGGACGTTTGGCGTTAGGCGTATTTCTAGCGAAAGGATATATATTAACAATTACGTTAGCACTACAGTGGCCAACTCTCATCTCAAGCGCTGCCGCGGTAGTCTAATGGTTACAGCGACCGACTACAATGCGGGAGGCACCGAGTTCGATTCACAGCATCGCCGACAACCCACGATTTTTTTTTTATGAAACAGCAGGTTGCACGGCCTGTAGTTGTGTGTTGCAGGCACTCTTATCTTGAGAAGGCGGCCTTTCCGTTCTCTTCTTTGACTCCCCTTTCGAACAAAAAGCGCTGTGGCATGCTCCCTCATGGATTTCAGAAATAAGAGTTTTTTTTTTTCTTCCAACCACTACTACCGCAAGAGCGCCCAGTTCCGAAACCTAATTATCATACCTGGGCAATTACTTTTGACGTCTCTGGCTATTCGAGGACCAGTCAAGATATCACGATGTTTTCGAGAAAATCTAGACACACGCAGTGACCTAACTGCTTGCGACCAAGATGACGGCCTTTGTCGGGACACGTTTTCGTGCTAGTTGGGTGGGATTCATTACACGCAGCAGCGCAAAACGGCAGGGGCAGACAGTAAATACACACAGTACTGTGTTTGCATCTTCTCTCTCGGTCCCTGTCGCGTTGCGCACCTCCGTGCAATGTCTCTGCCAATGCTTATAAATAACTCTAGCAGGCTATCGAGTCCCAAGCGAAACAGCCTGGGAAAAGATTGCGGCAAATACATTTGAGTCAGAGACGGCTACTCTTCTCTTGGGGACTGCACGGGAATGTTATACCCAAGTTTATTTTTTTATCAACAGCAGTTACAGTACGGATAACATGTGTACAGACAAAAATCCGCGTATTTAGCTTGACTAGGTTTCTGCCCTTATTAGCAATTGGCAACACGTATGACAATATGCAAAAATACCACGCACCTATATACAAGTATATGTACAGCCACGCGCGAATGCTTGGTTGTGCTGGTTGAAACTGAATACTTGAAATCCACATATTCGACAAGCACAATGTGTAGAAGCAATGTTATATATACAGAGGAGCTGTGCTATAAACTTATTTTTCCTGGTTTGTTCCATATTTCCCAACTTCTTGCTCACGACTGTTCGTTGTAAAATGAAACACCTTCTGTGAATGCACGCATTTTGTGTAAGGTTGCATTAAATTTTGCGCAGTAGGAAACTTACTTGAGAAATATAAATAGGACAAAGAAAGTCAGCAAAGTTCTTATCAAACTTACACTAAATAAAAAACATTCATTCATTCACTCTTACACACACAAACACACACACACAGCAAAGTTTGTTGCTTCCCACTCTCATGGAATTTTTATTCATCTTCATGGGTCGACAGCCCACGACAAAATATGAGAGAGCCCCCTCACAATGCCACGCAAGACGAGGGCAGTGTATCACAATATGGGGCATGTCTGCAAGATCACACAAAGTTCATTTACATAGTTCGGCTCATTCTCCACACAATAACAAGCAATGTTAGGTCACATGGGCTGAAAATTGGCACAGCTCAGACAAATATTGGACAATACATAAATAAAACAATTCGCTGCTACTAAGCTCCTCGGCGCATGCAAACAATGCTGCTGTTGGCATATCAAGACCCATTGCTTTTTCTGAAAACACTACTCACAACGTTTTCAAAGTCTGGACATCTACAGAGTTCCCATACAGTAGTCTCTTATTTCGCTTGGAAAAATTTCAGTGCACTGCTGGGTAAGGACTGTTTGTAATGTATGTGACGTGATGCTTCAGTACCCTGCATGTTTATCTTGCGGCTGGCCTCAGCTGCAATGTCGTCAGCACAAATTTACAGAATCACAGTCTATGACGTGCCACTGCAATGCAATTGTGTTTCAGGTGCATAAATCAAAGACCGCAATAAAAAAACTTAAGAACTTTTATCTTGAACAGTTTACAGAATGTCAAATACATTTACATGGAGCTTTGACAGCTTATCTGATTATAGTAGTAAGGATAATAAGCACATCGTTACTTCCAGCTTCAAATTTGTTGGAAGTCGCCAGCTTGAAGACTAGAGGACACCAGCAGCACTCTTATGGCCAAACCATGGTACAGATGCATCAAAAGAGAGAAGTAAATGCATGGTATAGTTACACACCAAATGCATTGAGTACTTTCAGCAGTAATACGAGGAAAACTGCATAGGTGATAAACAGTTGGCAGAGTATACAATTACATTAGGGAAGAAACCTATGGCAGCAAACACTGTATAAAAAACGGTTAAAACTTACACAGTACAAATAGAGAGGTCAACTGTTCAAGAGGACTGAGAGGCAACGGGATAACATTACACAGGTGCTAAAGCCTGGTGTTGGATATACTAGGAATAGCGACAATCCTCGTCCACCTAAATAATCCATGGAGAAGTTCTTTCCAGAGCATATACACACATGAAATCGTGCTTGCTATACTAATGTGTCCTGAAGGAATATATCGACCAAGTGAAAAATTACCCGATTCATTGGCCTGAATTTTTCCACTACCAAACATGACAACACGATTTCGGTTGTCGACCATGGCTGCTGTTTCCCATGGCAGTGAAATGCAGTGACACGCAGGCACTTTGATTTACGTGCATGATAAAAATTTCAGGTAGCTCAGATCAATTTGCGCACTACCACTACAGTGTGTTTCACATTAATGTCATGGTTTGGTACATTAAGTAAAGAATTTAATTCCTTTTAAATGCTAAGGTGCAAATAAACGGCTGAATGATGCAGTGCTCAGAAACTAAACTGCAGCTGTGGAGATTGTGACCATACAATGTAAACTTCTCCAGCCATCACAATGTATTCTTTTTGTCGACGTGCATTTTGAACAGCGGGACACAGTCACTGGTAGTCTTTCTTTACTGGTTGGTCTTCTGCGCTCTGTTCGAGATACACTGTACATGACCATGGGGCACCTGATCCCATGATACTGCTGGAACATAGAAAAATACAGATGATTGTTACAACCGTGCTTATGTGTAAGAGTATAAAGTTGATAAACATGCGCGAGCTATAGCCGTCGTAATTTTAGGAGCCGATGACAAGTGTGAAGTACCAATAGAAAATAAGAAAAAAAAGTCTCATCATGGAGACACAAATAATGAAGACTGAAAAAAATTATTTTACAATACAAATGCATAACTACGATGTTCATATTGATGGCAACGAACTTCAGCCCAAAAGTGAGGCGTATATAGGTCAATAAATTACATTCTATTTCGACTTCAAACTAAGTGCAAGAAGCCAACGAAAAGTGAGTTTACTATGTTATTCATGTTACGCTATGCTACAATACAACAGTTAATGTTCTTAACTTCAAGATTATGTAACATAGCCACCTCATCATGCAGTGCACAGGAGCAATTTTGCAGACTAGAAAACACAAATCATTTGTGAATATAAGTGGGCTTGTTGCCCGCAGCTGCTTTTTTCCTAATGAAGCACACTTTAAAAAAATGCACTTCATTAGGAATCGTAAGCAACAAACACTCATTATCCGCAATATCATGCTAATGGGCTCTTACGGTTGCCACAAACACTCACCATGATTATTATTGATGTCAGTATCATGCCGGACGGATACGCTGTGTCCTGCCCAGAACACCAAAGGTGCGCTCTATGACTTCTCTTGCACGGGTGGCGGCTGCACTGTACTGCTGCTCAGCTAGGCCAGCCACAGACAGCAGGGAGAGCATCCATGGCTTTCAGGCATACCGAGTCACCTTTAGAGATCAACAAGAGTGTACTTGGGTCACATATCATTTGTAGAAGTAAACGTATCACTATGTAATTGTGCTGAGGACATGTAAGGCAGAAATACAACCTGCTACAACATTGAAAAAAAGACAAGCTATGTAAGGTAAAATGCGCATTTACTGCCCTTGTGTGGCCTGAGGCTTGAACTATTGGCGAGTTTCTTTGAGAGAACAGAAGTAGGGGTGTCGTGCAGTGAGGAGTGAAGGCCAAAGCACTAAGAGCAGGGCCACTCGATCTGCCACTGGAATGCGGCAGGAGTCTGGACAGCAGGTGAGAGGTTGACGAGTGGGTAGAAATATACCATGTGACCAAAACATACGAAGGTCCGTCACTCTCTACTGGAGGGCGGCTAAAATCGCCTCAAATCTCTCAGTCCATTGTTCGCCATAGTTACATGTTTGTGCGCATCCAGCAAACGTAGCAGTGTACGCTTCGTAGTGTCAAACATTAGAGATCTCAGTCTACACATGGTTGCTACACTTGCTGCCGCGCCCACCGGCTAAAGCAAAATTAAAACAAATATAGAGAATGTGATGTTTAAAAGTCACATGACTCTCGTCGTACTGCGCCTACTCCGCTTTTCAGGCGAGAGCACTACATACTGCTCCTGCCTGCTCTCAGAGCAGCAAAAGTGCTCTCGCTCTATCGCTGGATGAGAGTGCTCTCACTCCTGTTCGACCACTGAAACCCGCCAGCTCTGAAGAGAGTACTTTCAACGTACTTTTGAGTGCTGCTGTTCTCCCAATGGAATTTGCCATATAGCTCTTTCTCCCTACAAGTTTTGAACAGCCAAGCGACTTTCACTCACTTGCTATTTCCATGCAGAGCACTTGAAACACTGAGGAAGTTACAAGCTCAGGAGCTCTATAAGTAATGATAGTATTTGTGATATTTCAAAATCACAAGCTTTTCAGTCTCACATGTATGGAGTTAAATTCATAAGCTGCAGACTTCACACTTTCGACATTGTCCGTTATCTTGCAGTTTGCTTCCTCTTAAGAGTCTAATTGGCATCGCTGTGTGAGTATAGAGGCATCCACTGTTAGCAACGGTATTTGGGTTCTCAATGTGTGCACATTAAGTGGTGTTTGCTTCACCATCTGCTCTTAAAAAATAACTAACCTAGCAATCAACCATGAAGCAGTTTTGGGCCCTCGAAGCTCCCCGGCAGAGCACAGTCCATCCAGATGAGGCTGCCACTTCGAGGTCTGCTGTACGATGACACCCCCCACTATTGCAAAATACTTGCACGTTTGGGGAGCACAAGTCCTTCCTATTTCTGTAAGGGTGCTCCAAGTCGTGAGGAGGCTTGTTTTGTCAGTGCGTGCAATCGATGTATCCCAGGACCTTGGGAAAGTCTGCAATCTGTGAAGAGGCCAAAAAAGATACGTTCAAAAAACCAGCATCAAAATCACTTTTAATGCATATTTGGCAGTAACGCAAAGCTATCGTCACAGCTATCAAATATGCTATATTCACTTTTGAACAAACTGAATCCCCATGTAAGCTTTGCATACAGAATTCTGGTTCGAGCTAGTTGGTACTGGTTCATAACTGAGGATACTTTTGGCGCAAATCGAAGGAGGACACATAACACAAAAGAACAGGAAGTTCGGTACCCGTCCTGTTCTTTTGTGTTATGTGTTCTCGTTCGATTTGCGCCAAAAGTATGCTCAGCTTTGCATACAGCAATATACGTGTCCTGATAAAGTATAGTGCTACCACAGCGGTAATCTTCTATAGAAATAATTTTGAAAAAACAAGGAAATTCCTGAAAAAGTGCTACATGACTACTGAAAAATAAATTCGCATCAAATATTCGCCTCTGCACTAGCAAGTGTGGTAGACAGGCTCCTCTTAATAATCAATTAAAAGCCTGCTTAAATCAAACTAAAAATACTCCTTACGTATTCGCCTATATATATATATATATATATATATATATATATATATATATATGAGAGAGCTAACAGACAAAGATGCCAGGGATAGTAAAGGGGAAGCTATTAGAAGTAGTTGTAATGTAAATGTGAAGAAAGGAAAGTGGACGAAAGATAACTTGCCACCGGCAGGAATCCGAACCTGCGACCTTCGAATAACGCGTCCGATGCTCTACCACTGAGCTACGGTGGCGGTCATCCCTCCGTCCACTTTATAGGGTATATATGTGTACTTAAACGTGGGAGCGTCAGTCAGCGCCGCCTGTTGCCATTACGGCGAGTGTGGAACACCCTTTTTTTGCCTGTAGGCATCACGTAGTACGTGATCTTATTACGAGCGGGCAGCTGACTAATAATCCCTCGCATACCACCTGAAGGCATCAAGTCTGCCAGAACGAGACCCTCGTTGTGAATGAAGGAAAGAATTGTAAACTTAGGGGCTCGTTTGCTTTGTTAAACACAGTATTAATGAGAGCTAACAGACAAAGATGCCAAGGATAGTAAAGGGGAAGCTATTAGAAGTAGTTGTAATGTAAATGTGAAGAAAGGAAAGTGGACGAAAAGATAACTTGCCACCGGCAGGAATCCGAACCTGCGACCTTCGAATAACGCGTCCGATGCTCTACCACTGAGCTACGGTGGCGGTCATCCCTCCGTCCACTTTATAGGGTATATATGTGTACTTAAACGTGGGTATATATGTGTACTTAAACTCCGCGTTCTCGCCTGCCGCGTCATCATCGGCTGTTTGGGCAGTGACTGCGTTTCGAGGCTTGCGGGAGAGCGCTGTCCTGTGGGTTGAGGACATCAATTCTTTAGGTTCACGCCATGCCTGGTACGACAAACAAAAATGGCTGGTGGCCATAGACCACCTTCTTGGTGGTGCCGAGACATGGCATAAATACGAAGGGGTCAAGCAGCAGTCCTGGCTGTAATGCAGTACAAGGCCCGTCGCTCTTTTCGACCGGATTTTCCACGAACACTCCGTCTTCAGCCCGACGCATACCGAGGATGGAGCTCAGGAGGGGCACCACCTCGAGGCTGCAGCGCAACATTGCAGTTCATCGACAGACAGTTTGGAATTCTAGCCTCGCACGAACCACGGACTCGGCTTGTTCTCGCAGCCAGTGCCGAAGGAAGAACTCCCACCGAGTTTCCGTGACCTAATCCACGATGTGGCACTACCACCGCATGCACTACATCAAGCCACCAAACACCGAACGCGACCGCTTTCAACGGTACAGGTCCGCGTCGACGGAATCGGTGAGCTTACGGCTATTGTGCAAAAGCTCAACGTACTGCGCTCCACCCGCGCAATGCCCCAGCCGCCCTCGAGGCTTGGTCCGAGCCCCCCCTGAGTGGACTAGGCGGGAGCGCGTTGCTAGTGAATGCGCTGGATTTGCAGCTACATACCGAAGTCGGAAGGTACTTCCTTGCCGCCGTTCACGTCATCGAAGTCTTGCACACTGACATGGGGTTTTGGGAGCTGACTACCTCTTGTCTGGTGAGGTTTAGCTCCTCATAGATTGCGGGGAAGTAAAGCTCCGCAGCTTGACTCCCTGGAAATGCTCTAACCCAAATTCCCAAGTTGAAAGGCCACGCACGTTCAGCAGCGGAGGGATCCTCACTGACTAGTCGGAAACACATTTGCCGACTTTTTACCAGTCATTGGCTGAGTGTACTTGCCTTTTGCTCCAGGAATTGATAGCCGTTGAAGACACAACCATTGAAGAGCTGATCGTTTTGTCGAGATTTGCGGGCAGGAACAAGGCAGAGGATATATTCATGGGCCGCAGCCAAATGAAGCCAGCAACGGCCCTTCCGACCTCCCGGCGTGCGGTTCTGTTGACGATAACGGGCAGTTCATTTGACTTCCAGCTTACCAGTCGAGTGCCGTGCGGATCACCATGAGGCAGTCTGCGTCAACATGGAACCCGACGCTGGTCGGCTGGGCGGTGACCAGCTCGCGCGAAGCACCGAAATCATGTCTTTATACAACCCTGGCGTCTCAGCCATGGTGGCGTTAACCCGCAGGAACGCCGTGGCGCAGAACAGTCAGAGAGCATCTTTCTTCGTCGCGGCTACCGAAAACGAGAGTGCAGTGACGGCCGTGCAAAGGTTGCTGCGTCAAACACTGAAGGCCAAGTCTCGCAGCCTTTCTGAACTCCCAGACATACTTCTTTAGGCAAGTATTTGCCTGCTGTCCTGCTAGGCATGCGGCGACCGGCACCACACAGTCAATGGTGATTACCAGAGCCATCATTGGCATACTTTCAAAGAAAGTGACACCATGGCAGTGAACGGTCTCCACGAGGCAGCCAATGACGCCCACCAGAGGCATTAGTTCTACCTATGGTGGTTCAGGACCCATGATCTCTTAATGTTTCCACCTTCGAAGAGACTACCACAGACAGAGAAGGGCCAATTTGGCAGGACTCCATGCCCACCGTGTGTCCACTGGCCGGGTGTAATGAAGACAGAGCAGCGCTCGGCCACGGCCGCATGCTCACTAGGAAACAAGAAAGACGAAGCAGAACAGAACAGCCGCCCCAGCGAACAGGTGCTGTGTCTGTCTCTCTCCCTTTACAATAGCCACGTTGCCATGACCTAAGAGGGTGACCGCGTTGTCAGGATCTTTTCCGGGCCATTTATCCAATCTCAGCATGTCGGTTGCCGATTATCCGCTTCTATACACTGTTGTCAGATCGCCTGTCGCTGACAGTAGTTCAACTGTCTTGGTAACAAGCGCAAAACAGAATTATATGCAAGGTGTATGAAAACTATTCTCTGACTGCAGCAACATAAATTGGCGGGAATGATCCGTAACGCGGGTAATAACGAAAGACTCGCTCCTACTTGACATCCATTCAATAGATTAATAGCTATATAATAATACTGAATAGGAAATTCAAAATTTATGCAAGGTTTGTCTATGCTTATTTGCATTTCCTATGGCCAAAACAGACGACAGAGGCTAAAGAGAACATCCCGTAAGGACTTTTCGTGTTTACGCTTGTCAGTCTATTACTGCTTCCCTTTCTGAAGAGATGGTGGTTCCGCGATTGAATATATACAGAGTAACTTGATATCTCAAATGGACCTTCCTCTTCAAACCTTTGCTACTCGCGTTTACCTCTTGTGGTAATGAACATAAGTGAAACATTAAACTAAGAATTTGCAATATGGCCGTTTCATCTTAATATGGTGAAGAAGCTAACATAACAGGAGCAGAATGGATGTTGAAGTTGTGACTGAATTAATCCCATTCATCTCTCTCTCTCTCTCATTTTCATTATATGATCATGAGTCATTCCTTGATGCTTCTGCTTCATGTTTGGTTCTTGGTTTTCTTAATAGTTTCTCCCATGCTTTCCGGTGTTTCCATTCAGGCCACATTAACGGACGACGTCGCTCAGCGATCGTTACCGGCCACCCTCCTATATCGTTTTAAGTGTGTTTCCTGTTCAAACCCATCCCCTCGCAAATGTTGCGATGGGGCTCTTTTTATTTTTTCCTCGCTGCCTTACAATGGACATACTTCCGTTCTAGAAAGAAGGGCGTTGTCGACCAGATGAGCGGCTAAGTCGTTTCCTTGCCGTCCAAGCGCGGGTCAAGCTATTCATGTGCGTGTTCCGGAGCCCCGTCGGGTAACGGGACGCGCGCCATTGGCGAGTCTGACATTTAATGCAGGCGCCCTCAGACATGCTGATGTGTAACACAAGACCCCACCGCCCGGTTACTTCCCTCCTCTTAAGCATTAGCCTGCTACTGGAGACAACAAAAAAATTCAACTGCTGTTGAAGCAAAACATCTCGAGATACTGTCCATTAAAATGGCTACGCGCAACTTTCTCCTATCATGGTTTTCCAGCGTCGTAGCAAATATTTAACAATTCTGGCAACGTTCCCGTTCCGATATGAACGTGCAGAGTTTTTATATGCTTGCCAATGAGATGGTGTTGCGTAAAGCTCTTCTGTGCGGAATCAATGTTTCTTTCTTATTGGATAATCGATTAAAATATGTGCTATACCATGGCGACTTATTGTTAGCATAGACAGTCAGAAGGGAACGTATTTGGTGATTAGCTCACCGATTTTATTTTTAAAAATGACCCAGTTATTTTCCACGGAGCGTTCTAGATAAGTAGGTAAAAAGCGTCGAGAAACAAGCAGAGTTCATTATTGATGGCTTCGTAATTAGCTTTTTTATTATCTCGAAACTTTTTCCGTTGTCGCTTTATCTTTTCATGAGGTGTTGCAACTGTGAACAGCAAGATGTCATGATCGCTCAGCCCGGGCATGTGTGTTACTGTAGAAATATTTTCAGTTGATGACGTTGGAATGAGATCCAAGAGTGATGATTTGTTTTGTGCTTCACGTGTTGGAAGTTTGACTACCTGGGATAAGCCGAGGTCAGGCCAAACTGAAACGAACCGATTGGCTTCGCCTGTTGTGGGATTAGAAAAAGGGATCGAATCAGAACATACGATGTTAGGAAAATTAAAATCACCTAAGAGTATAATTTCAACTCAAGAGAAGCGCATGATTATCAGATTGAGACTATCGTGAAGGTCATCACAAAAATATGAGTCACTTGATGGGGATCTATAGCAGGCACCTACTATTATTTTCTTAAAACTAAATGTTAGGAGCACCAAATAAGCTCTAAATTCGCGTTGATTGGCACAAGAGAACAATGAATGGAATCTTTAACAGCGAGCAAGACGCCACCGCTAGTTCGATCACTTCGGTAAACAGTATAACGTTTTCACACTCACAGAGTTTGGGGTTCATTATTTTGCTATTCAGCCATATTTCTGTCAGCACAATAATGTCAGCGTACAGTCATCAATAATAGTACGGAATTCTTCTTTTTGGAAAAATAACTACGAATGTTAGTAAAAAGGACTGAATGCTTGTATTTTGTTGTGGCACCTCCCCTAAGATGGCCCTAACTCGGTGGTATTTTACGACCTGAGTGAAGAGTTCTGCTATGTTCGTTCTCACGTGTATGATCTCTTCTGCGCATTTCATAAACGCAGTCCATGACTTCATCGCACCCGTAGAACTTGCCATCGATGGTCAGTGTTTTATATCGGAGTTTGAAAGACGTGGTCTTCGATTTACCATATTCTATTTATTTTTTTTTATCTCACGCGTTGTTTCGCAGAGATCTTCGCTCATTGTTATGTCAGTGCTCTTTAGCAAAGCTTGTTTTGAAGAAACCAGCTACCTTTTCTTTAAAGGTTTCAAATTTGGTTATAAGTGGTCGTGTTTTTGCTGAATTATAGCGCCCTATTCTCTGAGCTCTACATATATCAGAACCTGTGACGTCAATTTTCACAGCATTAGTCAGGAGATTGATTATCTTATTTTCTGATTCGGAAGAAGTTTCGTCTGTGGTGTCCGGAATTTCATAAAAAATAAGATTGTTTCCCCGGGATCGAGGTTCTGCGTCATAAAGACGTAAATGAAGAATACTGGTGTCTTATTCGAGGCGCTCTATAGTGGTGCGCAGTTTATTCATTTCTTGCTGCCAATACTCGAATAAGTAGGTTTGGTTTCAACCTTCACTAGCCTGTCCTTTACTTTGTTCATTCATTCTGAAACAGAGCGTTGTTGTTCCTTTAACACAGACACTGTGTCCAATATTGTTGTTTGTACCGATTCCATTCTCTTTGTAGCCTCGTTCAAGTCCTTCATCGTTTTCACTAGTTCTGCTAAATCATCAGGGCCCGGGTTGCTTTCTACATCCCCACAAAGAAGTAGTAGCAAAGAACAAAAAAGGCAATATAACGGCTTCAGGGCGCGGAAGCACAATAATACAGAGATCTGAAGCTACGACAAGGCAGTTTAGAAAGGTAACTGACTTGCAGGACGAAAAAAATCCACGCATATCCACGGAGTGAATGATGATGAGTGGGCGAAGCTCCGAAGGTTCATCGGTAAACCGTGAATATTCCGTGAATTTCACCCAGTACATCATGAAAGAAGTGACAAACACTGTATATATGCAACGAAATGATTTTATTGGTCGTAAATGGTAGCTAGACGTGGGTTTCGTTCACCCTTCATTATAACTACTCTATGGTCGGTAAAGTGAAGGGATATGGGTTCTTGGATGGGCCGTAGTGGGAAGTTTGAAAAGACGAGATCTATTCAGGTTCCTCGGATGGTGGTGGGTTGCGTGTGGTCGATCACTAGATGGCACCGCAGCGCCATCTAGTGATCATTCTGAGACCTAGAGGTGGCTGCTACGACGACGACGACGACGACGACGCCGGACTAGCCTACGCCCTAAGGAGCTTCGCCCCTAAAAACAGGTGCGTAAGCCTTTGGCTGTTCCCTCCATCGCGCCTCCGTGCTCACTCCCGTGATACTGATCGATGCTGGGTCTAATGCTTTCCAGGCCAGATGACGTTGATGTCGCAGCTCAGCACTGGTGGTGCTGCAGGTGGCACTGAAAGACTTGGGTCAGATTCCAGCAAGAGGTTGCCAGCACGTCACGATCCAGAGAAGGGGCAGCAGCGCAGGTTCCTTCCGATAATGGAAGGTCCAAGAGAGGGCGGCCTCACGAATTCCGTCCGAGAGCGCAAGGCTGTCCCGGAGGCCAGCCACCGATACGCCGGCCGCGAATACGGCGACGTACTGCAGGACGAAAAGACAGGCACGTAAGCCTTTGGCTGTTCCCTCCATCGCGCCTCCGTGCTCACTTCCGTGATACTGATCGATGCTGGGTCTTATGCTTACCAGGCGAGATGACGTTGATGTCGCAGCTCAGCACTGGTGGTGCTGCAGGTGGCACTGAACGACTTGGGTCAGATTCCAGCAAGCTGTTGCTAGCAGGTCAGGATCCAGAGAAAGGGCAGTAGCACAGATTCCGTCCGATAATGGAAGGTCCAGGGGAGCGGCGGCCTCAAGATTTCTGTCCGAGAGTGCAAGGCTGTCCCGGAGGCGAGCCGCCGATGCGCCGGCCGCGAAAACAGCGACGTACTGCAGGACGAAAAACAGGTACTTACGTAAGCCTTTGGCTGTTCCTTCCATCGCACCTCCGTGCCATCTTGATGAATCTGAGTCCGAGTGAGTACGAAGGGCCAAATATATTTCATGAGTGAGTCGGAGTGAGCTCCACATGCTTCGCCGACCTATGCGTGCCACTGCAGGCGCTACCACATGACAGAGAGTGCGGACGCACTTATTGCTCTACTACGCCGTACGACCAAGGCATTCTTTATGTACTGAATTTTCATTTTGCCGTAGACTTTCTCACGTTGGCGTATACTGGGCACAATGAGATGAGCAGTTGACGGCAGCAACAGCAGCAGCGGCATTGGCGGCAACATCCTTTGCTATTTTGTCCATCTGCGGCACATTTAAATTTTTAGACGCGTAAAAATTGTCGAGGGTGGAGAACAATTATAGTGCTGTAAGTTTATTATTATCGCTTTGTCAATCATTTTCATTTAGTAAAACGGGTAAGTCGTTGAAATGTTAACTTTGTGTGCCACTAGTTCGGCTATGCCTTATGATGCACCGCTACAAGCGTTGCCCATTACGTAAACTTATCCGGTAAACCGGTATGTACAAACGGCAAGAAGTCTAAGAACAAATGAAGACACTTTAGTGAGCCAGCAGTACAAGGCGCTGAGAGGCGTACTTCTTGTAATGGCTCTCAACGACGCAAGGTCAAAAGTATCTGTCCTCACTTAGATGAATCGCAGTAAGTAAAAATGATACCTGTGGTTTTACTCTGAAATCACCATATGATTTTGAGGGACGCCGTTGTGGAGGGCTCCGTAAATTTCGACCATCTAGTGTTTCTCAACGTGCACAGACGTCGCATATTACGCGGGCCCCTACCATTTCGGCCCCACCAGAATGTGACCGCTGCGGCCGGCATCGAAACCGTAACCTCCGCGTTCGGCAGCCGAGCCCCACAACCACTGATCCACCACGGCGGCCGAATCGCCAAAAGTCTTGGCGTTCGTTGTGTATAGATACGACCTACACCACATCGCTAGTTCCTTTACTGTCTCAATAAGTGCTTGCAATACATTTACGAGTGAATTAAAGTGTGTTTAAGGCTGCATTTGTGGCTGATGGTGTGCATTAGACCAATATGAATTGCCTACAATGGCACATCAAAGAAATTTTTTTGTAATATGTCAGTACTTCTTTCTGAGAGGTAAAAATTGGTTTTTCTTCAGGACCATTCTACACAATGCATCCTATTTATTCATCAGGTGACGATTTGCCCCATGATTAAAGTACGCATGTAGCGACTGATATGAATGCACATTTATTTATTGACGATGGTTGCAGAGTCATTCCTTGAAAGTGTGAATCATTGTTGAGTCACCCATAGGTCCGAGATGGTCTTTCCGCTGAAAAGTGGTCGGAAAAAATCACACATTCTGGAGAAATATGTACGAGGAAAGTGTTGTAAGTAAAATAATGTCAATTTGAAATACGTAATTAATTTTTTATTGAGTGGTGACACGCGGTTGGGTCAAATGGGAAAATTGCTGTGCTTTCTGCGAATGGGCCATCACCGTTTTGAGATCACCTCTTTGGTTTCGTCGCAGAATGTTTGCACAAAAAAGACAACAAAAAAAACATGAGAAACAAGCGCGGCCGCAAGCAGAAATCACTGGAGCATGGTGGTGATACCTTATGTGCACGAAATTTCGCACAATCTGCGAAAGCTAGGCCGAAAAGCCGGTGTGGCTGCAATCGAGGAGAAGTCAAGCGCCACAACCCCTACGTCGCATGCACGGAATAGGTTATCTGAAAGATCCCTTTAACATGTAACAAGGTTTGCATTGGTCAGACGGGAAGGTGCATAAACACATGGTTAACGGAACACAACTGCCACTTTTCAGCAAAAGATTCTGGACATTTGGATTTCCATTGTGCGGATTGTGGCTGTGCTCCCGCTTTAACAGGTACGGAGGTTTTGCGCAAGGAACGCAAGAAGGAAATGAGAGAAATAATCGAGGCAATTCAAATCGACAAATGGAAAAATAACTGTGTCCGTTGCCCCTCGGTATCATTCTCTGAAGAAGCGCGCCGACACCTTGGTATATAATGATATACTCTCTTGCAATTTTTTAACAGAACAACGAGATTTTTTTTGTGCTTTAATTAGGGTGGTTTTTCTGTTTTTTTTTTTTGTGGTCCTCATCGCATTCAGAGCTCTCAGTCCACGTGTGCGTGTTCTACATAAGCCGGGTCTTTCGACAATAAATCATCACTTGCAGCACAGCGCTTGTTTTTGCGTCTATTTATGTGTGCGTGTTTGTGTCGTTTTGTGCGCTGCCTCTTTTAAAGTCAAACCCTTGCCGCCATATCTGGCACCTACCCGTATACCACGGGCAGGTATGTGCCACAGGTATGCGGGTATACGCGGCAGGTGATTGACAGTTAATTTCTACGAAGGAACGGCGAGTTCATACATTCGTAATGTTAAAGCGAGAGCGTTAAGAAAAAGCTGACATCTGCACTGTTGACGCTAAGAATGTATATAATAAATGTGCAGGTCCCAGGAGGAATCGAACCCCAGCATTCTGCGTGGCAATCAAGTATTCTAGCACAGAGCCACGCCAGGTCTCGGAACTGCTTTTCAAATAGATCATAATAATGTTCGTGAAACGTTCATTGTGCTTGCAGTGCTGGCTATCCACTTTTATAAACATTACATACGTACTCCTGTGATACAGCCGTCACGTCGGATTAACGATACTTGTAGTTAAGTGCCATGCACTGAAGGCGGTCTGCGTAGCCATATCCAGGGCTACCACCCTAGCGAGCACAAGCGCCAGATATCAGCTCACCGCTTCTGGTGATGCTAATAATCGTGATGCGGTTGGCGTCGTTACGCGACTGTAAATATCTGGTTACATAAAACATATGTGACTGTTCAACCTATGTCTGCTCGTACCACACTTGTACAGATGTTAACGTCAATTCATAACGTTTGGCTCAGTAAAACAATTACAACCTAGTCAACTTCCCTCCGCACGCTTCGCATAACATCGATTCCCAGGGTACGTGTGATCTGCCGATTTTTTTTACTCAGACCTCAGGTCAATGACGGCGCCGTGTTGACTTAGGAAGTCGATTCGAAGTATCGCATCTCTGGAGCATTGCTGTAGGATTAGAAAGCTGGTGGGATAAGTAAGGGTATTGATGGGACTTGCTGTGCAAACTCCAGCCGGCGTGTAGAGGTGGCCTCCAGTGGTCCCGATTTCGGGGCCTTGCCAAGTAGTATTCACGTTCTTCAACTTCGTCGCGAAAGGCCCCCTGAAGACGAAATAGTCGGCTCCAGTGTCGACGAGAACGGTGACGTTGTAACCGGCGAATATTACTTTGAGGTCACTAGTTCATCGTCTTGCGTTGCGGTTGGGTCAGGGCGTCGGATCACGGCTACGTCAGTTTGCTCCACTGACTCTAAGTGGCGTCATGAGATCTTCTTCCGGCCGCAAAGTTTCGACTTCAGGGCTCCGTCCTGCTTCCGGCGTGTTCTTCAAATATCGCCGCGGCATCGCCATCGGCGTCGGCGGATGATCGTCAGCACTTCGTCGTACAGCAAGCCAACCTCCGTCGGTTCCTACCCTTAGTTTTCCGAGTAAGGGCTCAGGGATCGGCCCCGAGTAGGGCTGGCGTACTGCCTGCGATGCGGTGAAGTGTAGCGGCCAGGCGACGGCGAACGGGAAGGTTGTCGTTGTTGCTACTGTACTCCGGGGAGGTACGGCGATGACCCGAGGTTGTTCCACTGGCTGCGGACGCGGCGCTATGACGGCGCAACCACGCAGTCCCATCTCACGGTACTGGCATCGGTGGTACGTGTGGTCGGCTTCTCCGCAGTGGTAGCTGAGTGGACGGTGGTTGGGGGTGCGCCAGATGTCGGTCTTTCTCGGTGTGTAGCGCTGGCCGGCAGGCAGGCGAGATGGCCGCGGTGGTGGTAGCGGCATCTCGCGAAGGTAGTGCGGCTGTGCAGCTCCTTGACGTGGGCATGGAGGGAATGCATTGGGTCGGGATGTCATTGCGTAGCTCAAGGCTTGCAGCTGAGGCTTTGGTGATTCAGGGACTCCAAGTAACTGCTCAAGTTCTTCACGAGCTATCTCGGCTGTGGAATCTACCTGAGGTTGCGACCTGGGGAACATTTGCAGCTACAGCTGCGCGCGATACTTTGACGGCGTGATCGTCTCGCGCAGGTCGTTGGTTCCCAGCGCTTGAACATACCCGTAGCTCCTGGTGGGTATACGGTGAATGTATTGCGTAGTGTGGATTTCTAGCGCCTTTTCAACTTTTGTGGCCTCCGAAACGAATTCTGAGACCGTATTCCACGCGTTTCGCACTAGTCCGCCGAGAAGTTCTTCTTTCACTTCCCGCATCAGGAACAAACCCTTTTTTATTCCGACATAGCGGCGTCGGCAGCGCAAATTAGGCGAGTCCTTTCTGCGGTGTACATTCCGATATTTTTTGATGGGGAGCTTCACACAGGTCTCCAGAAGAGTTTCAGCCCTTTTTTCCGGACAACGTTCGTGAATGTATTCAGGAAGCCAGCTTTCTGGGTCTTCGCATGGTGATCCGCGGAAAGTCGGCCGCTCTTTGGGTTGACGCATGATGACCGCGGTACGCGATACAGCAGCAGTCATAGTGGCTGTCGTCTTCGTCGTTATAGTCCGGATCTTGTCGGGTAGGGGTTCGTATTCTGGCGGAAGACCTTAGTGCTGGCGTCGGGCTCGCTGCTCAGCGTTGGCGTCGATGTTCTCTTGATGGTGTGGAATTGGCTCATGGCTGCAGAGGGCGTGACGTGCATGGACCGGGAGGCACCTCTGCGAGATGTCACGTGGCCGTGACGGTGCAGAAGACTCCATGAGAACTGGGAAATACGTAACTCTTTATTTGGCCGAACTTGTGGCCGGGAAACAAAGTTAAACTGCAAGCGAGCAATGTACGTTGTACGTATAATGATAGCGGCGAACAGTGCACCGGCCATCGATAAATTGGTCATCGTTGGAACGCGCCATCTCATATACAACACGCATCGTACTTTCCAGCCTTATCACTGGTCATTGCGCAAGCTCTGGAATTAGGTCGAGTGTTCGCGTCTTGCTCGAAGTCTTAACAAAACGATCTACTACGATCTTGAAGCTTCCCGAACGCTCAGGCGCGGTTTGCACTGAGCATTGTTGACAGTCTTTGTGGGTGTAAATCGAATACAGGAAACGTGAAGTAAGAAACGCACGTGGCAAGGGATATAACTCTTAGTTGATCTTGAGAGTGAGAAAGTGGCATGCGCATTTAAGGGCAAGTTTTGCAGCATGTAAATCTGTGAGTCCGCGTAATTTCTGCAGAGCCATACAGCGTTATGCATACATGATTTCTAAAGGTACATCTTTTCAATAAAACATCATTTTCAGAAAGAGCTCCTCGTGCACTCAATAGGCCAATTACACATTCTATGATTGAAGTTAGTTCTTGAAACTACTACATACTAAAGACGCCACTTTGCTAATATTTATATGCCACCATTAAAAGGCCCCTCAAGCAGTCGCAATATTTTTTCAAACATTTCAAGTGAACACGCGCATCGTGTCCAGAGCGCAGCCACTATCGGTGATGCCACACGTGGTAGCACCGCTAGTCACGGACACGCTACAACTTCTAAGCACAATCCTTTCTCCCCTCCGGGCCTTTCCGTCTCCTAGTGACGTGTGTTACGCCAGCATATTGAATATGTCCTGCTATGGACAAGCGATGCTGCAAGGGGTCGAGCAAGAACCTACGTCTTCCGTTTAGCCTGCAAGCAGCTGCCCGCGCTCGGGTGGAGGTCCCCTGGCATTGTCTGTCACCAAACGGGTTCATCATGCGGGCGCGTAAGATAGGATCCATAGCGGCACAATTCATTGGAGTGCAACAACCGCGGTTAGCCGAGGAGCAAGAGGACGCTGTTGCACAGAGGGTGTCGCGATGACGTCATCATCATCATCATCATCAGCCTGTCTACACCCACTGCAGGGCACAGGCCTCTCCCATGTTTCGCCAATCAACCCGGTCCTGTGCTTTCTGCTGCCACGTTATACCTGCAAACTTCTTAATCTCATCTACCCACCTAATTTTCTGTCTCCCCCTCACGGGTTTGCCATCTCTTGGAATCCAGTCAGTTACCCTTAATGACCAGCGGTTATCCTGCCGACGTGCTACGTGCCCGGCCCATATCCATTTCTTCTTGATTTCAACTATGATATCCTTAACCCCCGTTTGTTCCCTGACCCACTCTGCTCTCTTCCTGTCTCTTAAGGTTACACCTATCATTTTCCTTTCCATCGCTCGCTGCGTCGTCCTCAGTTTAAGTTGAACCCTCTTTGTAAGTCTCCAGGTTTCTGCTCCGTAGGTAAGTACCGGTAAGATGCAGCTGTTATATACCTTCCTCTTGCGGGATAGTGGTAGAGTACCATTCATGATTTGATAATGCTTGCCGAATGAGACCCATCCCATCCTTATTCTTCTAGTTATTTCACTCTCATGGTTCGGCTCCGCAGTTACTACCTGTCCTAAGTAGACGTACTCCTTTACAACTTCCAGTGTCTCGCCACCTATCGCAAAGCGCTGCTCTCTGCCAAGATTGTGCGCGATGACGTATGCCTCGTTATATCGAAAGGGGCATTCGGTGAACGAATGGAGGGTAGCGAAGGAAAGAGCCAAACGAACAATCGCCACGTTTCAATCGTCAAACTCATGTAACTCTGCTATTACGGCACTGTTTCGAGCTATTCTCGAGGCTACGTGTTTGTCGTAGAATCGATCACATGCCCCCCACCAAAACTAAATTTCTACGTTTGGGTTGTTTAGCAGCTCTTCAAGGTAGACCGCAAGGTAGAGTATGCGTGTGCAGCATGTTCGTTGCAGCGCAGTGTCCCCATACGTGGACAATACGCGCGAACGATTTTTTTCGGCAAGTGGCGAAGACAGCGCAAAATGCATTTAGTTTTGGATCAATAAAACCTCCTTCATAGTCAGTGTGTCTTCAGTTGACTACAATCATCTATGACCGCAGCCGATAACTTTGATGAAACACTACAATGTTTGATGTGTACGTGAATGAACTTGTTTTAGAGCAACGTAACTACTCTAATGCTTAGTTGCCCCATATGAATACAACTGAAATCAAAATGACCATAATTTTCAGCTTTTGATACTATTTATGCAAAATACAAGTATCACTGCCTTTAGCAAAAATATATATGTAATTACACCATAATTACGAAATATGTCACAATTGTAAAAAAGACGGCAGATCCCACGCACTGTGGGAATCGATGTAATGCGAAGCAGCCATGAAGGAGCAAATCCTGCTTTACATAATTTGCATGTCATGTTTGACATGTTAGGACCTGTCATCTATGTTCGTCATACAGTCACGTCGCGCAATACCAATTCTGGTGTATATCAAGCTAGCGAACTGGACGCAAGCGCACCATGAGCGTGGCATGCAAGTCATGTCGCACATGACAAGTCATGATTTTCATATTGCCATGTGTAATTTATGTTCGTCATACAGTCACGTCGCGAATATACCAAATTTGGTGTATATCAAGCAAACGAAACGCCCGCGAGCGCGCCATGAGCGTGGCATGCAAGTCATGTCGCACATGACAAGTCGTGATTTTCATATTACCACTTGTCATTTATGTTCGTCATACAGTCACGTCACTCAGTACCAAGTTTGGTGTATATCAAGCTAACGAAAATGCGGCGAGCGCGCCATGAGCGTGGCATGCAAGTCATGTCGCACATGACAAATCATGATTTTCATATTACCACTTGTCATTTATGTTCGTCATACAGTCACGTCGCTCAATCCCAAATTTGGTGTATATCAAGCTAATGCAACGGCCGCGAGCGTGCCATGAGCGTGGCATGCAAGTCATGTCGCACATGACAAGTCATTATTTGCACAATACCACCTGTCGTTTATGTTCGTCATACATTCACGTCACTCAATCCCAAGTATCAAGCTAACGAAACGGCCGCGAGCGCACCATGAGCGTGGCATGTAAATTATACTTTTCATGACAAGTTAGTCATGGTTTTCATGATATGACCAGCCATTTACGTTCGTCATGTTATGCCAAAGCAAATTTGGTATAAATCCCATTAACGATACGGCCGGGAGAGCACCAAGTCGTAGGCGGCTAGATAGATAGATAGCTAGATAGATAGATAGATACGCTCAAAGTCGCCGAAGTTCGCTAAGAAATGCTTCGCATTAAAAAAAAATATCCCTTATTTCTTTCTTTGTTGAAAGTAACAAGCGAGTGCCCTGCAATAGCGCCGTGTTAGTTCGACGAATTAGCAGACAATCCGCCGTAATTTGCGCCTGAAGGGTTTTTAGATCAGAAAACAATACTTCAGTTATATCGAGCCTTGCCATTGTGGATCATACATGTTTTCAACATTAAAAGTGTTTAAATGAAAAGCTCAGTTTGCGTTCTTACACCAGCGCGAAACACTGATTTCTGTAAAGCGTATAATTTTAACATACATATATCCATGAAGGTAGTTCTACTCACAGCATGAACACACACAAAGAGTCCCGTGCTCTGTTACAGTCAAGAACACACGGACGTTTGCAAGAGCTGCTCCAGTATTTTTCACAGGATTGGCCCGCAGAGACTGAAATAAATAAACCGTTACAGCCCCTGCACAAAAGCCTAAAATTAGCGGAAATCTTTTGCACAGGATTTATCCACCCACAGACATTTGAACGGAAAACATTCAAGCTCTTCAGATGTCGTCGTCTTTTTTTTTGTAGAGATGGAGGTCAAAGGGGGGGGGGGGGGGGGGGATGTATTTGCTACTAAAGTAGAAGACAGGTAAAAGCAAGAATCTCACACCACTCCAAAACTTGTCATGAAATCAAAGGTTTCCTGTACACAATGACCTTTAAGAAATTTTTCTATTTATTTATTTACCGTGCCCTCACTGCCGATACGACTCTATAGAAGCAAGTTTTACAAAAAAACTCTTTATTACAATAAACACCAGCTAATAAACCAAAATAAACATCAATAAAAAATTACACCATCTCCCGCTAAAGGGAACCATGTGTCACATGATGACGTCACCGCATGACATCACTGCGATGACATCATGACATCACTGCTTGGTCAAAGGTGCCCCGATCCCGGAGTCAGTGGAAGGCAAGGTGAGGTGTAGAAAGCTTACAATGCCTCCGATCCCAGAGGCGTTGCAAAAAAATTACACCATCTCCCGCTAAAGGGAACCATGTGTAGATGCGAAGCAGCGGGTGCTAACGCTTAAGTGGCGGCGGCGTTGACGATGGCGCTCATCGCGGCGTTGCGCAGGAGAGAAAACTGCAGAGGCGCAAAGCACGCAGTGATGGACCGGTGTTTCCTAATGGAACATGGCAATCGCAGCTAATGGGCAATGAGAGACAGAAGACTCCGATTGGACACAGAAACCCGCAGTCCGCAATTAGTTACCGAGCACGCTGCGAATTTTTATTGTTCAACAACGCGAAGGAGAAATCTCCCACCGGCACTACCTTGCAGGTCAAGATCCAGTGCCATATATATACGGGGTGGCCAGTGAACGATTGTGCAGCGCGAGCAGCCGGTTTTTCAACCAAGACTCGCTAGCAGACGCTGCCTGCGTCGGCGTCGCGAGGCGATAGAGGGGGGGGAGCGTAGGAGAGGAGAGAGAGGGGGGGACGCGCATGCGCAGTGGGTGTGCGGACGCCGCGGGGAAGGGATGCCTAGAGGAGAGAGGGGGGGGGAACTTAGGAGGGTAGAGAGGGAGGGGACGCGCATGCGCAGTGAGGGTGTGGTCGCCGCGGGGAGGGATGCCTAGAGGAGAGAGAGGGGGAGGACGTTTTTATATTTATTTTTTTCAAAGGGTTTGCGCATGCGCAGTAAGGGTGGTCACGCCACACACCACCACGGCCACCACCGGATAAGATGCTTCACATCTAAAAACAAATGACTCCAAGATATACAAGGTTAGCTATGGCGTTCTTGAATAACTGGTAATCAGCGATGGTGACCGTCTCGGAAAGAAGGCGCTTCCACTCGATCGAAGTGCATGGAAGAAATCGTCAGGCCTGCACGGAACGCGCAGCACAGTCACGGCGAAAGCTGGAAGTGCGCTATTGATAAAACCCACTGCTAAATATCTTGGGGCTACTAATAGAAGTACGCTTGCAAGGTACCCACTACTCCATTAATCGATTTGGTGGCCGATGAGGACGAATAATTATGGCTGGGCGCTTTGTAATGGGTTGGAAGCATTCAACGAACCCCTCGTAATGCAATTCATACCGTGTGGAGCCTGGTTACACAATTCACATTCTATGACACCAGGTTGTTTTACTCTTCTAACACGTTATATTGCGCATGTTAACGCGGTTCGGTCCCGACATAATGTTGTATAAGGATTTTGTGCGCAGGAGTTTCGAGCACAAGCATGGCTGAGTGGTAGAACACTGGGATGGCATGGAGAGGCCCCAGGTTTGAACCCCGTTCCCTCCTGGACATTTTTTTTCCTTATTGTTTTTTTTTTCTTATTTCGTGCGATAGCGGCGGCGGCGGACAACTACGGCATCCTTGTTGTGATCTCATAACAGCTTTCGCTGTAAAATAATTACAAGAAGATGATAGATTTGCATCATAGAAAGCCGACCTTCTGAATATTATCTAGACTGTATAACACACACGGATGCGGAGAGATAAGCCTGATGCATAGTTCCGGGTGTTGAAATAACTTATGAAAAGCGTACAGGCGTAACATTTTTGAACGTGATGACAAAGAACGTATAAGCTAAGGCTAGATTTCACGGCACAGATATTTGCGGCGTGATAAAGAGAAAGAATGAAGCAAGATGATTTATTCTAAAAAAATTCTAAGAACAGCGTAAGATTTTATTGAGCGATGTCCCAGATTGGCGCGCAATACTCAAGATATTTTTGGCGTATTTGTGTGTCTCAGAAACGATGAAGCCCACATGACTTCCCAGGTGTCACCATTGTTTCCACGAGCCCAAACACTTAAAACGTGATAGTTTTTGTTTTTTTAGTTAAAAACATGCTTGATACCTGTGTCACCGGAATCGGTAAAACACGAAAGTAAAACGTGTCTTCACAGAGGTGGTTGGGCGTTTATTGTGCATTGTTATGACACAAGGGCCAAGGAATGAATACTGTAGGAACAAATTGTAATGTGACGCGAAGAATGGAAAGCCGCTCAAAACTTGCAGCTGACTTCTCAAGCAAGGAAGGTCGCGCTCAAAAGCAACATACAGAAGCGAGCGCGAACTAGCAGCTGTCACAGCTCGACACTTAACCCATTAGGGACCAGTGTACTTTAAAAAAGTACACTTCCTTTTTCGGGCCTACAAAATACAAAACAGAATATTCTGATCTTGCTCATTACAATTTCTGATGCCAAAGGTTGCAGCAAGAAAATCCTAATTTGGAATATTGACTCGGTTATGTTTTTTCTGTTTTATGAGTCGTCAAACTTTAGGAAATTGAGAGCCTGTTAAAAGCACGTGGTCAGTACTAATTTTTCTAAATTAATTTGAAGTTTTACATCTTATATGTTGAAAAAACGGACGGTTTCTGCTTCAGGAAGAGCAATTCAATCCCAGCAAAGCGCGAGAAGCCTATAGAGTGCATAGTTTTGCTGTGAGGAGTAATGAAATGTTGCTGTACTTTATTTAGTACACTGGGACTTCGTGGGAGCAAACATGTAACTCTTGTTGTGCGTTGCATCATAGATTCAGCAGGCTTTTTTTGTTATGAATGCCGTTTTTTCGGTTATCTCAGGCTCACGAGGCTGCGAAAGATGTCGCTGTGAATTTACGAGAGCCTCTTGATGTTTTAATTGGCGATTCTGACCCTAACATGGGAACTTAGGAGGAGGAGGGGAATAACGACAGTAAAAGTGGATGCTGTCTGCTAACGATAAAAAAACATGGAACGAGAGGAACGTGGGTAAGATAACTTCTGTTTTGACTCAGGAAAGCAGCTTTGTTTCGAAAATGGCAACGACAAGAGCATAATTGTCATGATGACGAAAGGCTACACAGTTGAGTCGCTATGCTCTGTATCGTGGTGGCCATTCACTGAAAAGAAAAAAAACGTAGGGCCCCTGTCCTCCTTCTTCATCCGCAGTAACAATGCCATAAGGCGGTTTGAGCTCTACGATTAAGCTGCGAATGACTAGAGAATTTTCATCGCTGAGAAAAAAGTGGTACCAGCCCTTATTTACCTAGATGATCGAAATAGCCGCAGACAACGCATAAAGGGTCTGCTACCACATTGTAGGTTTTAGCAGACCCTCTACGCGTTGACTATTGTCCTTTAGTCGCAAAACAGCAAAACACTGAGTGCGCCTTGTTGTACCCAAGAGAAGTATCAAAGCTCGCCAGATTCTACTGTGGTTGCTATTACCCTCTATCCATACGGACATTTTCACAAGCCGGCAAAACAGTAGAATTCTGCCAAAATACATCGAAATCGTGTGGCGAAAAGCGTGACGTTACGCTTTCCCTAAAGCACTGGTCCTTCATTAAGTGGCATGGGCCAAGATAACTTTGTTATTGGTTTCGCAAGGGCCCAGCGTACTCGCCATTCTTGCATCAAGTCACCTTACCCGTTGCTATCTCGAAGGCCCAGCGTACTTTTTATAGTACAGTATCATAACTCCTCAAGAAACGCACGTAACTCTATGAAAACTTACACGTGTGGTTATCTGTTGTGGTTAATTAAATAAGCAAAATTTCAATAAAATCGGACTAGTAGTTCTTTCGTGGTCCTTAATGGGTTAAAGCGTGCTGCTGAAACACAAAGAAGGATGCACGAAACGAGCACACAAGTATACACAGGACGAGCGCGAACTGACAATAATATCTGCGGTTTAACGTCTCAAAACCGCAATATGATTACGATAGACGCCGTAGTGGAGGGCTCCTGAAATTTCGACCACCTGGGGTTCTTTACCCACCACCTAAAGCTAAGTACACGGGCAAGCGCGAACTAACAACGGCCGCAGTCACTTTTTTTTGTCTGAGCAGCACGCTTCTTTCACAAACGCCGCCGCTGGAGCGAGTGAAGTGGCCTTCGTGATCTCTGGAACTTCAATGTAGAGATGGGTCGCTCAGGAGCGAGCCGGATCTTTTGAGCTGCTCTTCAAACAGAACGAGTGATCCGCGGATCAGTAAAAGTGAGCCGCGGTTCTTCGGGAGATGGCTCACTGAGGCAACTGAACCGTGGTTCTCTCTCGTTCACTGAGCGGTGGCTCCCTCTCGCTCAGTAAGCGGCGGCTCTCTATCGGTCAGTGAGCGGTAGTTCTCTTTCGCTCCCTGAGCGTCGCTTCTCTCTCACTGAGTAAGCGGCGGTTCTGTGGTTCTGTTTCGCTCGCTGAGCGTCGGTTCTCTTTCGCTCAGTGCGCCGTTAGCCGTGTTGAACCAACGCCACTAGGAGTTGTTGGTTGAACCACTCCGTTTCGCGTTCCGTTGACCGCTGCGGTCGGACTCGCTCCTCGCTCGCTGTGTGTGGTGCGGGTGGCGGTTCATCGTGAGCTGGTGCAACTCGTCGAAGACGAACAGATGAACGTAGTTTACGGCATGGTTTTCTTTAGTGTACCGTTAAATCCCGAAAAAGCATCCCCCCCACCCGCTCTAGAGTAGTCCGACAAGATTCGTAGGGGGGGGAGGGGGCTTGCTCGGTCATGTATTAAAATTCAATATGGCGGTGGAAGAGACGCTAAAAAATAAAGAACGCACAATAGTGGTACTAATGCAATACTTTATAAAATACGCATGCATTCACTGTTTTCATTTGCCTTGGTCGGGCGAATAACAACACATAATGAAACAGTGAATTTGGTGGGAGGGGGAGAAGGGGGACGCATATTTGCAATCTCATGAAGAAGGGAGGGGTGGCGCTTGCTCGGGATTTCGCGGTGGTCATGAAAATGGACCCCATATAATCCACTCCAGTGCTTTTCTGAGCGTGCATTATTTGCACGTCAATAAAACTAATAATATCTTGTGCTGAAACAGGATTTCATTTTATTTTGTCCTGGTGCATGATACATTATCATGATATGATACTATGTTGAGTTTTGATCTCTTTTACTAGGCCGCACAGATATTTTTCGGCGTCTTTGTTTCAATGGGTAAAGTGACGTCTTCCAGAAAGGCGTCCACTCACAGTTACACACAATAAAATTAAGTGCTTCATTTAAGACAAGTGGACACAAGAAAGCGATCGAAGCACGCGAGTGCTGCTCTCTGGATAGTTTGCAATGGGGTATCCCCAAGCATGCTCCCCTGCATAAAAGGCAGGTAATCCCTGAGGGTGCGCTACATGACGTACTCTTACGTTGGTCAGTCTGTATGGGGCATGCAAGAATGAAGCCTCAATTGAGCCATCACGCTGTCGCAGCATATATGAGCATTTATCACTCTACACACAAGTAACCATTGGAGCCTGGACATTATCAAAGCTTCTCAAAAATAAATTCTTAAGCACTTTAAGAAAATTCGGGCCTAAGGCGACTGAAGCCCACCGTCAGAAAGGTGGAATGTTTTCTTGTCGGTGCTTAGATATTTGATTATAATTATTACCTAAGTGGCGTAGAGCTGTACGTTAGCCTCCGCAATAAATTTCCCGCTGTTTCTCTTTTTTAAGGAAGTACATTCAATGGTAGTGGCTTATACAAACATATATATATTCCGTGCCTAAACACCGTAGCCTTATCGAGCGCTGTTAAAAGGAGAGGCAGTCTGCGATGCGAAACATGCGGCATTGTGTAACGAAAAGACGAACAGATATCATATAACAACTTTAACAGGGATATTTCTCCAAGCAACAGTGGTACACAAGACCCTGCATGAGCTAGAGATTGCAGTTGGAAGGAAGCTAATTGAAGCAAGTAGATGCTAAGCCATGTATAAACAGGGCTGAGAGATCGCAATGTAAAATTTTGATGCGCAACGTTTTCGGTAAGTTCTGCAGCAATTTTGGTGCTAAGTCGCGTCGGCAACACTAAGGAGTGGCTTTTTAGATGTGAAGCATCTTATGGCGAAGCTTAATCCGGTGGTGGTGGTGGTGGTGTGCCGCGTGCCCACCCTTACTGCGCATGCGCAAACCCTTTAAAAAATAAAAATAAAAAACCTCCTCTTCCCCTCTCTCTCTCCTCTAGGCATCCCTCCCCGCGGCAACCACACCCTCACTGCGCATGCGCCTCCCCTCCCTCTCTCCCCACTTACACTCCCCCCATCTCTCCTATAGGCATCCCTGCCCGCGGAGTCTACACTCCCACTGCGCATGCGCGTCCCCCCCTCTCTCTCTCCTTTCCTACGCTAGCGAGTTTCTTGGTTGAAAAAAACCGACTGCTCGCGCTGCACAACCGTTCACTGGCCACCCCGTATATATGGCAATGGATCTTGACCTGCAAGGTGGTGCCGGTGGGAGATTTCTCCTGTGCGTTGTTGAACAATAAAAAATTCGCAGCGTGCGCGTTAACTAAAAGCCGACTGCGGGTGTATGTGTCCAGTCAGAGTCTTCTGTCTCTCATTGCCCATTAGCAGCGATTGGCATGTTCCAGTAGGAAACACCGCTCCATCACTGCGTGCTTTGCGCCTCCCCAGTTTTCTATCCTGCGCAACGCTGCGATGAGCGCCAGCGTCAACGCCGTCGCCAGTGTAAGCGTTGGCGCCCGCTGCTTCACATCTACACATGGTTCCCTTTAGCGGGAGATGGCGTAATTTTTAGATGTGAAGCATCTTATGGCGAAGCTTAATCCGGTGGTGGTGGTGGTGTGCCGCGTGGCCTCCCTTACTGCACATGCGCAAACACTTAAAAAAAGATAAAAAATAAAAAACCTCCTCTCCCCCTCTCTCTCCTCTAGGCATCCCTCCCCGCGGCGTCCACACTACCACTGCGCATGCGGGTCACCCCCCTCTCTCTCCTCTCCTACGCTCTCCCCTCTCTTACCTCGTGACGCCGACGCAGGCAGCGTCTGCTAGCGAGTTTCTTGGTTGAAAAAACCGACTGCTCGCGCTGCACAACCGTTCACTGGCCACCCCGTATATATGGCAATGGATCTTGACCTCCAAGGTGGTGCCGGTGGGAGATTTCTCCTGTGCGTTGTTGAGCAATAAAAATTCGCAGCGTGCGCGTTAACTAAAAGCGGAGTGCGGGTCTCTGTGTCCAGTCGGAGTCTTCTGTCTCTCATTGCCCATTAGCAGCGATTGGCATGTTCCAGTAGGAAACACTGCTCCATCACTGCCTGCTTTGCGCCTCCCCAGTTTTCGCTCCTGCGCAACGCTGCGATGAGCGCCAGCGTCAACGCCGCCGCCAGTGTAAGCGTTAGCGCCCGCTGCTTCACATCTACACATGGTTCCCTTTAGCGGGAGATGGTGTAATTTTTTTCCAACTAAAATATATACTGCTCCCTAGAAAGTAAATAATGTCGCGGGAGGCTAACTTGAATTACGGAGCGAACCTCAATTTAGGATCGATATGAAGGTGGGCAATATATGGGCCAGTTCGCACGACAAGATCACCGTTAGCCGGTCAGCGTACATTTTTCACGCTTAAATATCAAAGCTTCACGCAGCTTCTTGCCCTGACGACAGGTGTCCTGCTGCCACCGGGTGCCATTGCGTATATTAAGGCGAAAGCCTGTAATGTCTCATGCTCACGTCCATCCGGTGTCCGTCCGTCCGTCCGTCCGTCCGTCCGGTGTCCGTCCGTCCGCGCGTGCGTCTGTCCGTCCGTCCGTCCGGTGTCCGTCCGTCCGTCTGTCCGTCCGTCCGTCCATCCGTCTGTCCGTCCGTTCGTCCGTCCATCCGTCTGTCCGTCCGTCCGTCCGGTGTCCGTCCGTCTGTCCGTCCGTCCGTCTGTCCGTCTGGCCGTCCGTCTGTCTGTCTGTCTGTCTGTCGGTCCGTCCGTCCGTCCGTCCGTCTGTCAGTCCGTCTGTCTGTCCGTCCATCTGTCCGTCGGTCCGTCCGGTGTCCGTCCGTCCGTCCGTCTGTCCGTCCGTCCGTCCTTCTGTCCGTCCGTCTGTCCGTTCATCTGTCTGTCCGTCCGTCCGTCCGTCCGTCCGTCCGGTTTCATTCCGTCTGTCCGTCCGTCTCTCTGTCTGTCCGTCCGTCCATCCGTCCGTCTGTCTGTCTGTCTGTCTGTCTGTCTGTCCGGCCCGTCCATCCGGGCTCTGGCACGGAGCCAGGTGGCCGCCGGGATGCGCAAACGGACGCCGGTCGCGTCGGACTCTACAGCGCTCGCTCTTTCCTTGCGTAGCTTCGCTGTGCCCAGCGTTTGCAATCATTCTGACCGACGCCGTCTCAATGGACACAGGCGTTCACGGAATACACTTTCGAATTTACAAAGGGCCCGTCAATTTAAGCGCTGGAACACTATGGCGTTTGCACGATGCACAAAGCGCGAGAAAATACTAACGCATGCGAACGGAGGAGGATTAGTCTGGCGTCTCGCTGCGACTCGAGGTAAAAAATTAAAAAAAGAAAACCCGCACATATTCGATTTGTGTGTTATCCCACTGACAGTGTAAAAAAAAAAAGACATGGCCTTGTCAGTGGAACGGCCACACGCTTTCGCCGAACACACTTTAGAATGTACAAAGTGTCCTTCAATTTTTTGTGCACTGCCGCACCGAGCACTGGCCTAGCATATCAAAGCGCTTCGAAGACAGCGACTGCACATTGCAGTGCATTAAAGTTTGTCAAGTGGACAACCAACCGAATCAGGAATGCTTCCCTATTAAACAGTATTACAGCGCAGGTGGCATTCTAAAATTTTGTTTCCAGCACGCCTCAGTGCTCTCGTAGCAGATGACGCTGCCGCTGATCCTACTAAGCACTTCACGCCAACATTGGCTCAAGCCCTTCAAGTGGTGGGCCTCGCGCCCATTACCTTTGCGTTCTTTCCATGCATTATTGAAAGGGTTTGCAGCTCAAGCACGGTAGTGCTGAAGGAAAAGGCGTAACAGCGAGGAACGCAAAGCAAAGAGGGACGACACGAGCGCTGTGTCGTCCCTCTGTGCTTTCCCTTCCTCGCTGTTACGCCTTTTCTTCAGCTCTACCGTGCTTGCGCTGCAAATCATTCCAATATGCACTTTAGCCAACTAGCCCAAATAGCCGTTCTTCTTTCATGCATCCTGTTTTGGGTTTGAGAAGCGCACTGAAAGTGTCGAGGTGTGACAATTGTTAGTTCGTGCTCGCTCTGTGTGTCATTTATTCGTGCGTTCCTTTAGCCGAAGCAGCACGCGGAGTTTCGAGCTATATGCCGTTCTTCGTATTCATGAGAACTAAAAGAAGACGATGGATTAATATTGTGTCTAAGAAAGAAAAAAGAGCCCTTCAATTTACACTTATTTCCTTCATGCCGTTCTGCGTGTGCCATGCCAAATTGTGGCGGTCGCATTCATTGATTCACCGCTGCAGTGAAACTGATTTTGAGGCGAAAGCCTTCAATGTCTCATGCTCACGTCCGTCCGGTGTCCGTCCGTCTGTCCGTCCGTCTGTCCGTCCGTCCTTCTGTCCGTCCGTCTGTCCGTGCGTCCGTCTGTCTGTCTGTCTGTCTGTCTGTATGTGCGTCCGTCCGTCGGTCCGTCCGTCTGTCTTCCGTCCGTCCGTCCATCCGATCTCTGGCACGGAGCCAGGTGGCCGCCGGGATGCGAAAACGCACGCCGGTCGCGTCCGACTCTACAGCGCTCGCGCTTGCTTGCGTAGCGTCGCTGTGCCCAGCGTTTGCAATCATTCTGACCGACGCCGTCTGAATGAACACAGGCGTTCACGGAATACACTTTCGAATTTACAAAGGGTCCGTCAATTTAAGCGCTGGAACACGGATGGCGTTTGCACGATGCGCAAAGCGCGAGAAAATACTAACGCATGCGAACGGAGGAAGATTAGTCTCGCTGCGATTCAGGGCAAAAACATTAAAAAAGAAAAACACGCACACATTCGGTTTGTGTGTTATCCCACTGAGAGTGTAAAAGATAAAAGACATGGCATAGTCAGTGGAATGGCCACACGCTTTTCGCCGAACACACTTTGGAATGTACAAAGTGTCCTTCAATATTTTTTCGTTCCAAATTTGCGTGGTTGGAGTCTACAAGCACGAATGCGGATGCAACATTAACACAGCGTTCACGTTTGTACGCATGTGTTTTTGCGCGTCGCGACATTGCTTCTGCGGCCGCACCTTTATCTTGTTTTTTTTTTTAGTGGCCGTACCTCTAGTAGCACGGAATGCCAATATGAAATGCAACTTGCTTTCTCCTCTGCAGTTCCCTCTTTATGAGACGAAGGCGTGCAAGGCGAAAAGATGGCAATATGTTCCAATATTTCTCAGTTGTATACCGTCGAAACATTCGCAGGCACGAACGCTTCCGTGTTTTCCAAAGCCCTTCAGTTCAAGTACAATAATTGTTGGTGTTCAACAACAACCACGCGCCACGAGTTCACAGAAAGTTCATTTCACCTTCTTTGTACTAATTACGTTCTTACGCAGGAGCATAAATTGCTTAATCGGAAAGTGGTGGTATGGAACACTAAAAAAAAAAAAAAGATCCGTGGGCTGTATGGCACAAGCTATTTAGAGGAAGCCCGTTTTTTTAGTTATGTGTATTCCTGATGTTCCTAAATATGGAAACGCATTCTACTCTGAAAAGAGCGAGGTGTCATTCTCATGGCTATATATCCCATGAAAATTATACATACCGCAACTTTTATATGGATTGCCATTTCTGATCATGCAGCACAACTTCATTCCTTTTTCACATTTTATGCCAGTACATGTGATATGGCCTGTACGAAAAGGAAAAGAAAACGCAAGAATTACGACTGAGCACGCATGAAAGCACCTCAACGTACGGAAGATTAAAAACAATGACTGGCTCTCCCACAATCGAGACTACATATAAGCAAAAATACCTACCAGTAATGCAGATTGGTTGGAGATTGTACAAGCCACACTGGTGCATGTTCCCAAGGGCACACCCCACCAAAATGTATCATACCATACTGCTTATCGTCCCTAAGGACACCATTGTTTGCTGTCACTGTGCCAAATAAATCTTGCGTTCTGCCTAGCAGAGTGCAACATTGGGCAAGGTGGTGCCCGGATAATGGCACTAGCATTTGCCTAGCGCATGCTGCCGAAGCGGTCACGACGCGACAGCAAGCTGTATCGAGAGGTGCAACGTGGCGCTGCTTCGTGAAAAATGCGGCAACACGTGCCGCGAAAGCACTGCCTCTGGCAGCACGCCGTTTAGTTTCCCACCGCTAAAGTTCAAAAGAGTACAGGATTGAGCGACTGTATGGTGCGCTGTCTGCTTCTGTAACGTTGCTGTTACAAGAGGAAAAATATAGGTCAGCGTACATGAAGCTATAGCTTCATTGATACTGTGATGAAGACTGAGGCGACCTCTGGCGCAATATATCATGAAGCTTCCTTGAACCCCTGCCAGAGTAGTCAATTCGGTCCTGTAAGAATCGGTCCGCCAATTACCTGTTTATCTCGCTGAGAACTTCGGATGTCACGTTTGAAGTTCCCTTATAATAGGGTTAGCATTTGGCTCAATATCACTTCAAAGCCGCCGAACAGAGGGTGCTAAAGTACTTCATGCTTCCAAGTTCCTACGAAACAAAGGCGGTGCATTGCGTCACAAGACATATCTGCACGAATGCCTGATATGGCGATCGACCGAGAGGAACACCGACAACGTGAGCTGTCTCAGTCAGCTTTCTCGATAGAGCCCGTGGGCTTGAATGAGTAGGCACTCGTCAGATCTTCGATGCAGGAAAGCCACAATGTGTAATACCGACGGGATACTGCTCGTTATCGGCAACACCTGCTTGTCTGTTCGCAAGTATGTGCGCCAGCGGCTCTTCCTTTTTTGACAAAGAGCCGCTGAGCATGAGAGCAGCTACAGAAAGTATCGTAAGAGTAATCAGGGGAAGTGCATAAAGTATACAATGAGTGTCCATAAATAGTTAATCCAAAAGCACAGACTATATACATACACGTAAATCCGTGGCAAATGCAAAGTGCCTTCGTGCCATGTGAACCTTAAATTTCTGCCATGGCGTTGAACTTGCACTAATTTTTAAAGAGCCCCTAAACCACCCCGAGGTCGATATTGAGTTATGTCATGGCGATTATGCACTAGCGTACAACGAACACAATATCTGTGAGAATTTTTCGAAAAGAAGCCCTCGCTGGTTTGGCTGTTTGTTTCACTATGCTTCATTTTACAGCTCATCTCTCCTCCTGGCGGAGTACTCCACCTCACCGTGCAAAGAGGAAGAGCCGCTGGCGCAGGTACTTGCGAACAGACAAGCAGGTGTTGTGGATAACGAGCAGACGAAAAATGTTGACCTCACAGTGAACGCTGAGGGGCTGAACACTGCGAAAATACCCGGAGAGAAAAAGAGATTATTTCTTAAAATTTGTCGCGCACCCATGGATAGTACCACTATCGCATTTGGCGTTATCGATCATGACGGCATTTGGACGGCATTTCGAACTCGATGAACGCTTTTACTTGATAGGTTCAAAAATGTTCACCGTTACACTGACTGCGCAACGAACGTCGTTTACAAGACACCTATCAGCTGTGGAAAAGAGTGCATTGGCCAGACGGTTGCTTCAATATAAGAGCACGTGAGCATTTTTTTGAATGTGAGGAAGAAATCAGGGGGACATCTTGCCGACCACTGCAACGAGTGTAAATGCACACCACATTTTGATCGTGACACCTTTATCATGCGAGCAAAAACAAAAACAGAAAGAGATATAACAGAGGCCGCTCACATTAGGAAATCAGGATTGAACTGCGTAAATGATCCATGTTTGTACATGACTGACAAAGAAATGCAGTTTTTGTTCTGTCATCTGTGATTGCGTGTCACATTGTTGACAACATGAGCGCATGCATAAATAAACTGGCTTCGTCCTTTTCAATAAATATCAGTTGAAAGAAAACAGCGCAAGTCTGTGTACTTTGTGTCTCCTTTGTCCTCGTTTTTTTAGCGATGCAAATACTCAGTATATATCAAGCCATATATCAACTAGCCCATCAACAAAATCTTCTTGTTCAAAAATGACCGGAAGTGGTTTAGAAGTCTTCTAACATTTCTGCAGATGTCACATTATGTGCGAACCATCTCCAATGCTGCGCCGATGTGATTTTGTGAAAGTACCGATGCTAGTAGGACTGGTTCCTAACAGTAAAAGCCCAGTAATTCGTATTTTGGGCCAAGAAAAACTATCCGAATCAACCCATTGACGAATTATTGGAAATATCAAGAAAGCAATAAACAAGTGTGTATTACATCTATCCATTTTAATATTCTAGAGAAATACGTAAATACAGCAATTTTCCATAAGAGCACTGAAAAAGAGGAAATAGTCGCCATTTTCGACTTTGAACACATTGTGATCGCTGCTCAAGACCCCGTGTATTAAGCCGTAACGTGCTCTGAACCCATACCTCATTACGTACCAACAAGGTGATTGTGGATGGCGACCTTGTCTTTCTGAAAGCCCGCGGCCGTTTTCGGCTGTCTGCGAACGCCTTTATCACTGCTTTGGCCACTCTGCGAGCTTAGGACGCTCCGAGGATTGTCTGAATTAACCGAGTATCACCAAATTAACGGGAGTTTGAAGCCCTTCAACAAGGTGTATGGTGGCTGGGTCAAGAGAACAGATCTGTATTGTCCAGTTTTCTGAATTATCTAGGGTAGAATTAACGAGCGTTTACTGTATTACGCTTTTGGGCATTAAAGGGCTCCTAAACAACCTCTGAAAATGCAAAAAAAAAGCTACCGCATTATTCTCTCCTGGCATTTCCCGTCTTTTCGGCAGAACTCGTGACGGCATCAGTCTATTTACGTGACGTCATGTAGAAATAAGCTCTCAATTGGTCCGTATACAACTAATATCAGTTGTGAATCTTTTTCTACCTTGATTTACCATGCAGCTGCACGTCCGTTCTCCCTTGTCTGGCATGACTACCGTGAGCGATCAACTGATTTCGCTTCGTTTTGTGCGCTTTCAACTGAGCAAGTGGAGATAGAAATAAAAGCATGCAGCCGAAAAGTACGAAGCTTTGATAGGCTCAGTGCTTAGTGTTGACATTGTACACTTGTTTAGCAGTCACAGCGAAAGCTGGAAGATTGTAGAGCCTTTTTTAAACACTCTTGGGGTAGCTGCTACAAGCACACTTGCATGATACCTACCCACTAGGCCATAAATCATCATTTTTTTTGTGTACTGTGGAAGCGTCCACTATGCCATTATTCGTCATTTTTCGGTAAAGCGCGGTACCCGCTATACACTTGTAACGCACTATCTGCACTTTGTTGATCCTCTGGCTGTCGACGATGAAGAATTATTGCCTGAGGCTTTAGTAATGGGTTGAAGCACTGAACAACGCACTCGTTACGCAATTCGCATAGTGTGACGCCTGGTTGTCACTTTGCGGTTCTAAAACGCTATACAACACATGTTAACGCGATTCCTTACCCGGCTGAAGCCTGCGTTGGGTCAGTTTGCAACGCATGTTCAAGCAACGGCGTAGCTTTTCTCATCACCTAGCACATGCTACACGGAACGATGTAAAAGAAACCAGATATCAAGATGTTACGGGGGATCAAAAAGAAATTGAGAAAGCCTTTGTTAAATATTATCGAACCTTGATAGGGCAGAGCGCCCAAGTTGAGGGAGGTTTCAATGAAACATTTTTGTCTTCAATGCCAGTTTTAGATGATACGGAGAAAAAAAGACTCGAAGCCCCCCATTTCAATATCAGAAATACAGAGGGCTATAGAGAAGCTCAGTTCGGGCAAATCACCGGGGCCAGATGGAATAGGGGTAGCCTTTTATATAACATTTAAGAGCGAAGTGGCAGTACTATTACACTCTGTTTAAGCTGAAGCTTATGATCGCAAATACATGCTTTTATCTTTTCGTTAAAGTTACATTATTTTAATCCCCAAATTCGATGACCCCCTCAAACTTCTCTCAGTGAAATCATATCGGCCAATCAGTCTGACAAATGTTGACTATAAAATCTATATGAAGGTATTAACTAGAAGGTTACAAACTGTTACTGGCCGTCTTGTCGACAATCACCACACCTGCGGTATAAAAGGACGCACGATACTAACAAACATAAATGTTGCGCGAAGTGTTCTTGAATGTACCGACGCGGGTGAAGGGCGCATTGCCATGCTTCAGTTGGACTTGGAGAAAGCTTTCGATCGGGTAAATCACGATATACTTCTTGCCATTCTTGATCACGTGAATGTCGGTTGCACAATACTTGAAGGGGTAAAAATGGCCTATTCAGAGTCGTCAGCAAACATTATCATTAACAAACGTGTCACTCAAAGCATTAAAGTCCTCTCGTCAACACGTCAGGGATGTCCGCTGTCTCCTTTGTTATTCGCCTTGTACCTTGAACCCTTTTGTTTACGTATTCTGAGGAATGAAAATATACACGGCTATACCTTCTTTTCTAGTGAAGTAAAAGTTCTCGCCTATGCTGACGACATCGCGGTATTTTGTGTAGACAAAGAAAGTGTCGAAGAAGTAGTTAAAGTGGCGAAATTATATTGTGTACAGACAGATAGCGCAATAAATTGGAATAAGTGTTTAGGCTTCTGGCATGGTAAATGGGCAACGAAGCCAGAAAATTTTCAAAACATTCAGCGGACTTCCCCTCCAGGACAGTAATTGGGCGTTTCACTTTGGCACTATCGTGACACGAATGAATATTGGAAAGCGGAAAGAGAACGTGTTCGTGCTCAAATAAGAAAGTGGGGTGGACATGACCTGTCCATGTTTGCTCGTGCAACAGTATGCAACTTATTTCTTTTTGCAAAATTGTTTTACGTCCTGCAAGTGTTGTGCATGTCTCGTGTAAATGTGCTAAAACTGCACAGGGTTTTCGCGGTTTACGTGTGGGGTTCAACTTGGGAACGAACAAGACGTACAAATCTCTTTCGATCGGTCAAAAGTGGGGGTCTAGACCATAGGTCGGCAAACTCACTCATGAGTCGACTCACTCAGACTCACTCAGACTCAGATTGAGGCGTGAGTCTGAGTCTGAGTGAGTCCGGCTGAATTATATTTAGGTGAGTCTGAGTCCGAGTGAGTCCGGCTGAGTTATATTTTGGTGAGTCTGAGTCCGAGTGAGTCCGCTTGAGGAAAATTTTGGTGAGTCTGAGTCCGAGTGAGTCAGGTTGAGGAAAAGTTTAGTGAGTCTGAGTCCGAGTGAGTCTGGATGACGAAAACACCGGTGAGTCTGAGTCCGAGTGAGTTTGGATGGAGAGAAAATTCGTGAGTCTGAGTCCGAGTGAGTCCGGTTGAAGAAAATATTAATGAGTCTGAGTCCGATTGAGTTCGCTTCAGCAAAATTTTGGTGTGTCTGAGTCCGAGTGAGTCCGGTTGAAGAAAATAACAATGAGTCTGAGTCCGAGTGAATTCGCTTCAGCAGAATTTTGGTTAGTCTGGGTGCTAGTGAGTGCTAAGCGAAAAACGTTTTTGAGTGAGTCTGCGTGGGCTCCATTTATTTTGCCGACCTATGGTTACAAATATATATAGCCTCCTTTTATGGCGTGCCTTGTAATCGTATAGACGTACCGTCTTGTAAAGCCCTAGCAATTATTTTTCAAATTATCAAGCTGTCCATGCCCTCATATACGAGGGCATGTAAGTGGGCTGTGCAGCATCTTCTGGCACATGTACAACTCCAGGCCACTTTTATTAAGCGACATCGTGATCCACATTGAGTTTGATCTACAACAGTGTACCTAATCAACGGAGAATGAGTGCAATGTTCGAGCTTCATCATCCATGTGGATTCAAATACGACAAAGCAGCACGATTCGCGGGCATCGAGCGCCCCTTCGCTCTCTGTTGCATTGAACCGCTTGTGTCTTTAGATGTCGCTTCAGTTTTTTCATGAATAAATGTGACAATTAGGGAAATTTTCGAGCGTCAAACAAGACATTCACAAGTACGAGAGAGACAGGACGGGTGCTTTTGAATGCCTTGTGAATGCATTGTACCACGCTCAAAAATTTCCCAGTAGCTATGCACCATCTCGCCGAATTTCAAGCTTTGTTAAAAATGTAGCGACGACACAGATCATCGGCTTTCGTCATGTCATTCGCTACCAATTAAACAGCGGCTTCGTTATTTAAAGTGGCTAGATAAAGCTTGCCCCCCGTGGTACCTCGAAAGTTGTAGCGACCGGATTTCAAGGAGGAAGGGGGTAGAAACGCACCATTCATGCCATACGCGACGCTTCATGACTTGCGAAAAACAAATTTCTTCGGGCTGTAATGTGGTCAAAGAATTCTGTTACCTCTCGGCAATTCAAGGAGCTTTTAAACTTTAATGACCTCTTCGAATTCTAGACTCTCTTTGGGAGATATTGCTGCCATATTTTCCCAGCACGCCTGCAGTTCAGTCCTTCCCGACTCAAGCAAAACCCGTTTTTTTTTTCGTATTTTTTCTTTTCTTTCCTATTCAAACACCTTTCCATTCATAGTCAGCGTTGACGCGCCGAAGCACTTTCGGTGGTCCCTCAGCCGTCATTGTGTTCGTCCAAGCCACACGGCAAAAATCTTCATGGCACGGCCGTTTCCCAGGCTCGTTTCTCGTATCTTGCTTTCGAGCTCGTAATACCCCCCAAAGAATGCAAGGAAAGTACAAAACGAAGCAACGAGCTCGACACTCTAGGCTTGGGGCCTGCGACACAAATATCTCTATTGTTTCAAAAGTGAACATTCGGCAGAAGTCTGCCTGGTTGGGATAACAGAAAACTGGAGAAAGGAGAAAACTCCAGCCAAAATTTATTTTAAGAAACCGCGACGTTTGGAAGCATGATCGGCTTCTTGTTCAGGGGTGAGAAGGCCCGAGGTGTGCAACGCCTTCTTGCCAGGCGTGATTGTTTGCTGTGAGTCGTCGCAAGCCGTGGCAGTAGAGGGAGTGCAGTGCACCAGTGGTGTGGTGGATGTTTCCCGCTGTCTGCTCAACGTACCAGGATTTGAGGAGGGGCCGCCGGCGAAGGTTCCTTTCTTTTTCCAAAATCACCGCGCCGTCGGGACTGGTATGGTGGTCAAACCGCTGGCAGTGCTCTGTCACTTCGGTCCGTCCGCTGTTCAAGTGACGGAGGTCATTCTTGTGCTGCCGCATTCTTTCATGGAAGTTCTTGGTTTCCTCAATGTAGGAAGCGCGGCAGTCGGCGCACGTGATCCGGTACACGACGCCCTGCGTTTTTTCCGCAGACGCGCTGTCTTTGGGCCGAGGGATGAAACTGCCGATGGTGGTGGATGGCTTGTGGGAAACGTCGACCCCTGCCTTTCTTAGTATGCGGGCTATTGCTTCGCTGGCGCCCGCAATGTAGGGGATCGACACACGGCGTCGTTGCGGCGCCGTTGGTGTCACGTTTCCCCCGTCTTTTCTCTTACGGAGGGCTCTGCGAATAAACGCCTTTGTGTAGCCGCTGGTGTATAGGTCACGAATTATTGTCTTCCGTTCGTCTATCCGCTGCTGTGGCGACGATTGGTGACTTTGGTTTGGAGATTTATATTTAAACTCGTGACGCAGTGGGTGGTTGGTTGTTTACACAATAAACGAAGGCACGTTTAGCTGCAGTAGGGCGATAGGAACTTTAAAATCGATTTTAAATACGTCCTAGGCTATATCATCTGTTGGTATTTCGTAGATGATGCGCGTGTGTGTACACAAATCTATCCCACATGTTATCTAGCCTTCAAAATTTTGTTTCAGAACTTCAATGGGAAAGATAGAGCGTGGAGGGGGGGGGGGGAATATGCGCTGGTACGAAGATAAGGAGCGGTCTCATAAATATACGAGACTCGAGCACTGCTCTCCATCCCTTTACCCCCCCTCCGTGCATCTTTCGAGAATGTAGACTTTGAAGCAGGAAAGAAAAAAAAGCGCATGTACTGCGTCGCTGAGTGATGTCCCCTCACGGGAGACAAATTAGCCCATTTCTCATATGTTTCATGAATCACTAGATGTCATTATGAACCCACACCAATTGCCCATCAGTCTGTCATTCTGCAAAGAAAAACAGTACGTGATGGCAACCTCCGCTGCCCCATTTACCCGCTGAAAATAGGCTCCTCAATTATTTATTTATTTAATAGTACCCTGAAGGCCCGAAGGAATTACAGAGGGGAGCTGTGCATTTGAGAATGCGTAAGAGAGTAGCAGTTACATCGAAGTAAAAACAATACAAATAATAAGTTATTAAGGATAGATATAATAGCGACGCAGTGAGAATAAAAAGAAATAAAATTGCTAATAGCGCAGGGTTAGGTATGTGAATTTATTGCGTCTGCTTTGTAGTAAACCCTCTAGTTGTCAGTTCAGGGCCTTGTCTAGTGACTTTTTTCTTAGAAATGAATATTCCTGTCCTTTCTGGGGACTAGTAGGATCACTGTGAAGCGGTGCCCGCGTCCCCACCTTTCAATACGGCATTCTTGCAATCGGCTTGACTGTCAGCAATTGGGGTCTTTGGAAAGCAGAAAATTGCCACCTCGTTTTGCATGGTCTGTAACCAGACCGATGCAAAAAGCTTCCACCATACCTTTGAACACACTGGCCGGCTCTCATCGGCGCGCCTATGCACGTTCCTTTTTGCCTTGTGTCCGTATCCAGCGTGGTACTGATACGACTCTTTACCATTATCCACGAGATAGAGTAGTCACTAACAGAACAGTTACAACTGGTTCTTAGCCGGCTCCGAAAAATATCTTCCTAGAAACAAACGCAGTCACAACCCATGTACTTAGATTAAGATGCATGTTGAAGAACCCTGGGTGGTCGAAATATCTGGAGCCCTCCACTACGGCGCCTCTGACAACCACATCTTGGCTTTGCGACGTAAAATACGAACCTATATTATCCGCAATCACTTTGCGAAAGCATGGCATCGACTAAAGCCGAACTTACCGTTTCTATAATTCGAAACACTAGTATAATAATTATTGGCGTTTAACGTCCGAGAGCCATGATGTGATTTTGAGGGGTGCCGTAGTCGACGGCTGCGGAAATATTGGCTACCTAGGGGTTCATTACGTGCGCCAAAATATAAGCACACATGGCTCAAGTGTTTCGGCATCCATCGAAAATGCGGCCGGGATTCGATGCCGTGATCTTCGGGTGAGCAGTCAAGCACCACAACCACTATAGACTATCGTGGCAGGTGTTTTCGAAACTTTAGAGAGGCAGAACTATGCACCCTATAAAGCCATGTTTCCAAAATTTTTCAAGGGTGGTGAGCTCGATTCTGCAAAAGATGGCCGCCTCATATTATTTTCTTTTTCGCGTTGTCAATGAGCGGTAAATCGACTGCAATACCATTAGCAGTTTCATGAACGTGTTTAGAAAAGCGCCATAACGTAATGTCAAGCTTTCTTCGTTCCCAAGTAGCGTGATTAGGCCTTCGAACGGCAAAGCGTAAGAAAGGCCTTCATTTATAATTGGGTCTGCCAAAAACGCACGTACGCGCTCGCCCATTGAAAACAAATGGCGCGTGGGCATAGCGCATTTCAAAAGTAAGGAATGAAAACCTGATGTTCCTCGAAGGTCGGTATACCCATTCTTATATTTAAAGAAAACATTCTCAATATTGCAAAAATCGCGTCTAATGTTGAATTTCTCTTTACGATAGACATTGCGATGCACGGGAAATAACTTCTTTTTGTACGTTGAAAGCTATCATACATATATTTTGAAGGTTTCCTGGCACTTGTGAACCCTTTACATGTGTTATTCTACATAAGCTATTTTATGGCGCTCCTTCGACATTTATTGGTTGAGCCGGGCCAAATCGAGTATTGCTAATTTTTAGTCCGAGTACGTCTGGTTGAGAAAAAAGTTAGGCGAGTCTGTGAGTCCGCGAGTGAGTCCGCTTTAGGAGAATTTTGGTGAGTCTGAGTCCGAGTGAGTCCGGCTGACAAATATTTTGGCGAGTGAATCCGGCTGAGTTATATTTTCGTTATATTTTCGTGTGTCTGAGTCTGAGTGAGTAGGGCTGAGTAATATTTTCGTGAGTCTGAGTCCGAGTGAGTCCGGCTGAGTTAAATTTTGGTGAGTCTGAGTCCGAGTGAGTCCGGCTGAGTTATATTTTGGTGAGTCTGAGTCCGAGTGAGTCCGCTTGAGGAAAATTTTGGTGATTCTGAGTCCGAGTGAGTCAGGTTGACGAAAATATTCATGAGTCTGAGTCCGAGTGAGTTCGTTTGAGGAAAACTTTAGTGAGTCTGAGTCCGAGTGAGTCTGGATGACGAAGACACCGGTGAGTCTGAGTCCGAGTGAGTTTGGTTGAAGAGAAATTTCGAGAGTCTGAGTCCGAGTGAGTCTGCTTCAGCAAAATTTTGGTGAGTCTGAGTCCGAGTGAGTCCTAAGCGAAAAATATATTTATTGAGTGAGTCTGAGTGAGCTCCATTTATTTTGCCGACCTATGGTCTAGACTTATGGCACTTATTCCTAAAACAAATCGTGAGCAGGTTTGTATATCTTAGAGATCAAACCAATGACTTCCTGAGAGTAAGAATACAAACAAGATTGCGCGAGTCTCTACCCGCTTTTATAGTATCAACTAATGCTATGCCTAGACCAAGGGTTCGTGGTTTCCTCCATGAAGTTCTGTCTTCTTTTGACATCCTGTATGCACATTTTTCATTAGAATATTTGAGTGGGGTTAGACGCAAAAAATATATAAAGATCTTTTAGAGGTTATGTTACCTGTACCATTATATCGAGTAGTCTATAAAATCGGATCCGAAGCGAATGTCCTCCAGAGAGTAAAGAAGATGCCAGTAAGGCCGTCAACAAAGTCGTTTTTCTTTGAACTTCAAAGCAACACACTTCCAGTTAAGCTTTGGCTAGAGCAAAAAGGACTCTCTTCGTGCCCTGGAGTATGAATTGTATATTATGCAACAAACCAGAAACGATAGAGCACATATTTGTAGACTGCTGGGATGCCGTATTTTGATGGGACATTCTACAACGGACTTTAAAGAAAGACTTACCGATTACTCTCTATGGTATTCGCTTCCTTCCTACAGATACCGCACCGTATGACATGATTATGTTGATATGCATACACTGCATATGGAAAACAAGAATGGCGGTACAAAATGCTGACTGAGAGGGTCATTCCGCTAGAGAGTATTTTGTTGAATATGCAGTATATATAAGAGAAATGTATCGCGTTCAGGAAGAACAACCAATATGGAGGAGGAGGAGGAGGATAGGTTGAGGAGGTGTGCGCGCCGGCAGGTGTTAGATGTGAAGCATCTTATGGCGAAGCTTAATCCGGTGGTGGTGGTGTGCGGCGTGACCACCCTTACTGCGCATGCGCAAACCCTTTCAAAAAAAATAAAAAAACCTCCTCTCTCCCTCTCTCTCCTCTAGGCATCCCTCCCCGCGGCAACCACACCCTCACTGCGCATGCGCCTCCCCTCTCTCTCCTCTACGCTCCCCCCCTCTCTGCTCTAGGCATCCCTGCCCGCGCCGTCCACACTCCCCACTGCGCATGCGCGTCCCACCTCTCTCTCCTCTCCTACGCCCCCCCCCTCTCTTCTCTAGGCATCTCTGCCCGCAGCGTCCACACTCCCACTGCGCATGCGCGCCCCCCCTCTCTCTCTCCTCTCCTTCGCTCCCCCCCTCTCCCTCTCTCGACTCGCGACGCCGACACAGGCAGCGTCTGCTAGCGAGTTTGCTAGCAGACGCTGCCTGTGACTGCTAGCGTCTGCTGCTCGCTAGCAGACTAGCGTCTGCTAGCGAGCAACGTCTGCTAACCGACTGCTCGCGCTGCACAACCGTTCACTGGCCACGCTGTATATATGGCAATGGATCTTGACCTCCAAGGTGGTGCCGGTGGGAGATTTCTCTTGTGCGTTGTTGAACAATAAAAATTCGCAGCGTGCGCCTTAACTAAAAGCGGACTGCGAGTCTCTGTGTCCAGTCGGAGTCTTCTGTCTCTCATTGCACATTAGCAGCGATTGGTATGTTCCAGTAGGAAACACCGCTCCATCGCTGCTTGCTTTACGCATCCCCAGTTTTAAATGCGAATGCATTTCTTAGTCGGGCTATGTCAGGAATCGGGCGTTGGCGTTGTCCGCGGTGGCCTCGGCAGGTGTTATAGTGAGTGGAGAGGAGGAGCGCGCTCGGTGCGTGAGGGCGCTCGTATCGCGGGAGCTCGGCGGAGCTATATATGGAAAAAAAAATTTTTTAATAAAAAAAAAGAAAGAAAAAGAAAAAACAAAAGAAAATTAAGAAAAAAATAAAAAAAAATAAAAAAGAAAAAAAACAGAAAAAAAGCAAAAAAAAAAAAAACAGGCACTGCGCCGTGCTCCCGACCAGGCTGCAGAAATTTGGCGCTTTTTCCTTCTTCGAACCACAACCACCATATATAAATGGAGTGAAGCGCGCGCGAAATGCATTCGCATTTCCTCACGATTCCCCTTCGGGGAGGTGGGGGGCATTTTTTTTTGTTCTGGGGTTACCTAAAAGCTTTTAATGTACAGATTCTTAAGTGAAATCTGACTTACTTGTAACTCCAACTTCAAGGAAACCAAGGAGCACGTACGACACGACAATACACATCCACATCATTTCTGTTTGGTTGAGAAGAAAGAAATGCACCATTGAAACATAGTATGCCGATTTAAGAGAGTGCACTTCCTACCAGCTGACGTTATCACGATAGCGACTGACCCATGATTATATTACGCAATTGCTGCAAGTGGCTGTAATATTATAAAGCTGCTTAGTCCAACTGTCGACAGTTATATAATTCAAGCTTTTAATACACATATTAAACTTGTAAGCGATAATTGCACGTCCACTTTTTAGTGTATCGTGCATACAAACAATAACCACCGCAATGTGCATCGAAGAAAAGGCTAAGCCCACCTGTTATCACATTGCGAGACAATTTTCGTCATAAATAGGTTCTTAAGAGCATCGTTGAACTAACCTGCTATCCTTGAGAATGATGCGCGGGAGTAGTTCAACACAAGGTACAGAATGTACTAATGTAGTCATTGCGGCCTTTATTTAGCAGGTTTACGCCTTCCTCGAAAGAAGAACTGCTATTGTTTAATCATAACTCCGTCCCACGTTGCACCACTCCACTGTTTTCTCATGCGAAGAATATCCCATATACAGAAAAAATCGGCTGATATCTTCCTTAGCACGCTCCGCATTTGTCGTTTGTATGAGGCGAACATATAGCGGTAAGGCAATAACGAACAGTACAAGAGCTTTTCTTTTTCGCCCACGAGCATATATTTACCGAAATGGTGATTAATGTGCACACTTGTACATGCCGCTGAGAATGAATATCATTCTGCCCTGTACTCGTTAGTACCCACCCCATCCACCCACCCTCATTTTTTTTTCTCAAAGAAAACGCCTTCTTTTAAAGCTGCAAGAACAAGGACAGATTATTTTGATCTGGACCATGACAGGTGCATACTGTTGTTTCGTTCAACGCAGTCGACAGAATTTATTTTCTTAACTTCCAACAGTGGAACCTAGATTCATTTCATATATAATCACTTACTTTTATTATTCGCGCGTAATAAAAAATTTTGACACGTCATAATACTCGAGAGACATGTATCGCTGAGCTGCATATGCAAGGTGTTCAAAATTAAGTTTTGTGGCCTTCAAATTCAGCACTAGGAGGTACGTGGAGGCCACTTCTGCAGATAAGTTTTGTATCCAGTGTGACACAAAGTGAGGCAATAATTATCACTGACAGCTACTCAATTGCCTAAGGCTGAACAATGAACATTTTTACGTGCGAAGTACCTTAGGGGCTCGGCTTGTCAGCATGTCACGTCGTCATGGTGTGTCATGTAGTCACGGTCCGCCATAAAGTCCGTGCGCGCCAAAAATAATGGTGAAATCCCACTACTCGCCACCGGTCCACTGAAATGCAGAAGGCAACAGTAAGCCGAACAAATAGGTGAAGACGTTAGTGGAGCTGAAACACACTTCCCTACATGCTGTAGGGAACTAAAGCCGTGCATGCAGGGAGGAAGAAGAAGAAGCAGAAGAAAAGAAAAAAACGGAGAAGATTTACTTTAGGGTAAGTTGCATTCAGGCACAGATTTCCGACGACGTGAGTCGTGCGGAAACACCCTTTCCTGCATGCCCGGTTTCAGTCTTGGCACCACCAGTGCCTCATCAAAGAAATCTTTCTCAAAACACGGCATGCATCACCCCTGCCCTGGTGATCAATTACTGGAGCTGAAACATCTTCCCCTGCATGCTTCGCCATTCCCCAGTTTTTAATGACTGCAGCAAGCGGGCATATTTGTATTAACGAGTTCGAGGCAGTCGTGTGTCTACACAGTTCCACTTGGAAGATCTTTTCTAGCTTGTTCTTGCTCCGAGATTTGCCGCTGGAAAGTTTAATTTCAGTTTGCATGATACCGCATACAAGGTCTTTAACACCGGCTCCAACCTCCTCCCCTTGACGTTATTGAAACGATGTGCTGCAGGTCACGAAGATTGTCAGCCATCAAAACAATACCATCTGCGTATACCAAGACCGAAAGCCTCCACGTCCCTGGTGTTCCGTCACACGCTCGAGAAAGTCAAAAGCGTCCTTCGAGTTTGCCTGTGTACAGCATATACAGCAGCGGCTACAATAGACATCCCTGTTTCAGACCCCGCGCCACCATCACTGATATGAACAAAGCAATCAACCACTGTACTGTCTGTGTAAACTTAGTGCAGCACACTCACCCATGGTCTCGGCATTGCGATTTCCGTCGTACAATGAAATAAAGGGTCATGCCGTACGCTATTATAGGTTCTGGTGACAACAAGAAAGCATGTGTATAGACATCTATCCTCCTTGCGCGCCATCTCGATAGCCTGTGTGAGCAAAGGCTATCGCTGTTTTCGATGTGCCATTTGCTGCGGGAACCATTCAGTAGCTCTGTCGTCGTGCTTTGCCCAGCCACCTACTCATGTCTTCAAGATTTCCACAAATTAAACATTTATTGGGTATTTATCAGCCAGCACTACCGCGACGAGTAGCTATGTGCTACGCTGGTGCAGTACGCCACTCTGTTCCCTCTCCACAACCACGTCAAGACACCGCATCGCCGCAGTTCCGCCACCATACACTATTGCCGCCGCCACCTGCGCCAACCGTCCTCCAGTAAGCTACGCCGCAGCTTATAGGAGCGTGCACCCAACCGACACACACGTTGCTACCACTTCGGAGAGGCTTCCACACCTGTCACCACTGCCAGTAACGACAGCTGGGACTGTGTGGTTGCGCCACCAACGCACCCGGTCCACAGTGTGGTGAACAATCATGCGATGTTGCAGAACGACTCGCAGGAGCTTAGTGGATGCCCGGGTAACCTTCCCGTTCACCGTCGCCAGGCCGCTAGATTTCACCCCAGCGCCGGCGTACACCTGCCCGATTACCGGCCTAGCCTGGCCGATTCGCGAGCCCTTATCCGGAAAACAAAGGGCAGCAACCAATGGAGGCGCGCTTGCTCTACGACGAAATACCAAAGATTATCCGCGGACGATGAAGATGGTTCGGGAATCATCAGATGCTTGCTCCCTACCTATGGTAGAGGGCCATCGTAAGAGCACTTCTGCGGTGCAACAAGACCTGACGACGCGACGTAGTACCATCGGAGAAAGTCGACGTAGCCGCGATCCAATGACACGACCTAACCGTAACGCCAGACGACGAACCCACGACCTCAACATGCTTGTCGATGGCCACAACGTCACCGCTCTTGTCGACACCGGAGCCGACTTCCATCGTCAGTGGCCCAATCGCCGTCAAGCTAAAGATCCGCAATTCGAACTGCTGGAGGCCACCTAACACAACCTACTGGTGTCTGCACAGCAAGAATCACGATTAACGGCCAGACTTCTTCGGCGAGCGTGGTGGCCCTGCTGTTCACTGTTCGAGGGACGTCAATGTTGGCATGGATTTCCTAAATCAACAAGGCGCTGTCATTGACTTAAGAACCCAGTTGATAATGCTTTCCATGGACAAAGCCATATCCCGGATACGGAAGCCGCTTACAGTACCTTTAATATGACTGAAGGACAGGCCATTATACCACATATTTGCAGCGTAATCATTTCCGTCGGTACAGAAGAACCTACACATTTAGAAGGCGTCATCATGGGTGACCAGCACGTGCTCCTGAACCGTCAGATTTGCGTCGCAAAAGGCGTAGCCAAGCTGTATCAAGGAAAAGTGAACCTAGATCTGAGAAACTTCAGCCACGCATGCTGGCACGTCAACATTGCTACGACGGTACTTACAGGTATGATTTCGTGAAACCCAGCAACACTCTCGCCCTCTTCGATGCTACCGAACCTGATTGGATGAACCAAGCATCCCCAACCAGCTTTTGTCAATTTGAGACTTCCGAAGCATAAGAAAGAACAGCTCGAAGGCCTGATTCTGCAATTCAAGGAAGTCCTTGACATGGAGAATGAGACAATCCAATTCTTGCCGATGACAAGCACTAAGAAAGACGTGTATCCTTTTCTCCGGATAGACGACGCCCTGGATCAAATACAGAACACGCAGTACTTCCCGTCGATGAACTCCATGACCTGACAAAAAATTCGATGACCCTTAATTTTCGCCTTTAAGAGTTGAACGTGATAGCGACATCCTGTCCCGAGTGCCTACTTCAACCGCTTAGTGCATACTTGCTATGCACCCACTACGTGGTGTTAAGGGAATACGCGCAGTAAAGTGTGTCGTTTGTAATGGGTGGCTGGCTTTAAACTACAAAATCGTTATGATAGTCACATATTCTGACGCCCGATGGCAATGTACGCTTGTACCACGCATTGTTCCTGGGATATTACATGTTATATTGCGACGCCTTTATAAAGGACGCTTGCGTTTGCGAAGCATGAAAGTTATTTTCACTGCATTGCCAAGCAGAGGAAGTTATTTTCACTGTGTGTCCAAGCAGGGGATTGGCTGTGTGGTAGAACACCTGCTTACCACGCAGACGGCCCGGGTTCGATCCTCACTCGGACCCGAAAATATTTATTATTTATTTTATTTGCATCTTTCTTGATTTTTCGGTCACGGACAAGATGATGATTTTTCGCTCACAACCAACGACGCCGACGCCGGAATTTCTACAAAACGAGCTCTTAAACGCTATCGCGTTAATAGATGTAGAGAAGGGGGGTAGATAGAAGACTGTCTTTATGATAGCAGATCAGATGGCCTCTTCGAGTATACAGTCATGCGCTTTGGCATTTGCTCGGTTCTTCGACTTTCCAACTACTTATGGATACGATATTGGAAGGTTTTAAACGACTACTTACTTCGTGCACCTGGACAACGTCGTTGTGTTTGCCTCCTACTTCGACGAAGACCTCCGGCGCCTTGAAGCGGCACATCACGCAATCAAGATCTCCGGACTCACACTGAAGCCACAAAATTGCCGCTTTGCACACGAGAAGCTCTTTTTCTTGGGTGACGTGATCAGCATGTTTGGAGTTCACTTAGACCCACAGAAAACAGGTGTCGTCGCCACCTTCCCGCCACCCACTGACAAGGCCGTACACCTATTCCTTTGCTTGGGTATTATTACAGTCGCTTCGTCAAGGCACTTTTATAGATCACCGAGCCACTAACTCACCTCACAAAAACAGACGTGCAATTCAGCTGAGAAACCGTTGAAGTCAAAGGAATTGAAGAACTGAAGCAACACCTGCAGATGCCCTCGATAGTTGCGCGTTTCAACGAATTCGCCGACACAGAAATTCATACAACGCAATCAACATAAGGCTCAGGACCGTCTTTGTGCGGAGTGGGAGCAGTGGGGGGCTGCCTTGCCCGGCTTGAAACCCGACGTCCGGGAGGCCATCCTGGATTGAGAAGAGAGGGTTGCGGATGACTACCGTGTGTCGCCACCTTCCCCTTTCTCTATTCCTTTGTACCTTTCCTTTCAAAAGGAAAAAACAAAGTTTTCACATAGCTGCCTACATGACGCACTGGAAAGGGTAACCAGTTATGGTAGCCGGTCGATAACTGAGGCGAAAGACAAGTATTTTAAAAACAAAAAGTCGTGTCTTGCCATCACCGCGTTACGCCAAAGTTTCACTCCTACCTTTACGGCAAGCCCTCCAAAGTTGTGAGCGACCAGCACATCTTGTGTTGGCTACCTAACTTAAAGAACCCTTCCGGTCGCCTCACATGGTGGGGTCTGTGACTTCACGAAGTCGGCATTACTGTTGTTTACAAATCTGGACGTGAGCACTTTAACCCCATCTGCCTATCTTGTGCCGCGTTGACTGCTTAACAATCTTAAATGCCGTAGACTTCACTGACCGACAACAAGCCGTCCCAGAACTCAGGGCCTTTGGGATTCTTCGAGGGCAGACCACCATTGTTTTAAAGGTACTTATGCAAGGACTAGCGTCCTTTTTTTTTGCAGAACAGCGTTCTCGTAAAGAACAACTTCTCGCCACTGCGAGTGAACTACCTGCTCGTTGTACCTTTAGCATTGCGTCCACAGGTTCTAAAAGCATTAAACGATGACCAGATGGATTGACACCCAGGATTCCCCCCCCCCCCCCCACACTCTCGAGAATAGAAGAAAATTACTACTGGCCTCGCCTCAGCACCGACGACACCCATCACGTAGACTTGCCAAGATTGTCAGCGACGCGAAACGCGGCGGTCTAAGCCAGCCAAACTAATTCTGCAGCACATCGAGCCGCCTCATCAGCGGTTCCCACAAATCGGGATAGCATACTAGGGCCGTTCCCGACGTCGACTTCTTCAAACGAATCGAACGTCGCAGCGACCGACTACCTCACCTACAACGCCGAGACAACGACCTTGCCCAAGGTGGTCCCGCCGAGTTACCGATGTTCTCCGTCGACAACATCGACCTGTGTCACAGAGCCCCAGAGATCCTAATCACCGAAAGAAATAAGTTGTTTATCGTTTTCTCTCTCACTCTTTTTCTTTTGTTCTACAGCTGGCAATGACGTCACAAGAAATCATCCAAAGATCCGCTCTCACGTGAGCATCGATGAACGAAAAAAATCAAGCAAGCAAATTTTAAAACGCGTGAAAACCATAGATCAAAAGTTGCCATAACAAATACGAACATCACAGGTAACTGCACACCAAGAGTCATTGTGAATAACTTTTGATACATGGTTTTCAGGCGTGTGAAAATTTGTTTGTTTGATTTTGTTTCGTTCACGGATGTTCCCGTGAAGGGAGATCTTTGTCTGTTTTGTTATGACGTCATGGCCAAGTCAGAAGCGGGTTTTCTTGTCAACCGCCATCCGGTGTCATCTTCTCACTGTTAAGTTTTACGCGAGAGCGTTAAAGAGCTCGTATAGCAGAAATTCCGGCTTCAGGGTGGGTGTCCGTGTCGGCGTCAGCGTCGGCGGGGACGTGGTCAGTTGTGAGCGAAAAAATCATCATCTTGTCCGTGACCGCAACATGGAGAAATATGTAAATAAGATAATGAAAGTGTCCGGGCCCGAGTAGGAGTAGAACCTGGGCCGTCTGTGTCGCAAGCAGGGGTTCTGCCACAAAGACTCAATATTTGATGAAACTGCTTTGGAAAACTATATGAACGTCAAGTAGTGGAACGAGTCTCCTTAAAGCATCAGATATTGCCTGGCAGAAGCGTAGAATCGGGCCACATCTCAAAACATGTGACTTGAGCAACGAGTGGGTTTTTTAAAGGCCTACCCATGACAAAGCGATGAGACATATTTAATCATCACCAGCATCAGAACTATCACCAAAGTGAACAGCTGCGTAGGTTCGCGTGTTGCCCTACGGACGCGCAGTGGGCACTTCGCTGATTTGCAACAGAAATAATTTTGGCGCAGTGGGCACTTAGCAACTGCGCTTGCAATAGGCATTCAATGTGACTTTCAAACAGACAATGTTACGCGCACAGTCGGTCGTTTCCTTACGGCATGGCTGAGGCATGCACTGAGAACCGAAGCAGGCAGCAGTTCAGAAGGTGATGCGCACGAGGCCCGATTACACTATCGCGATGTGCTCTTGAAGGCGAAGCTCAGGCGTCTTCCAATTTTTCCTACGCGCTAAGTCTCGCCATGAATCTGTACCAGCTCGCGCAGTACACCGCTTCACTACTGTGTAAAAGTTCGACAGCTTGTTATACCTCGGTGGCACGTGCAGAGGCAATTTGTGTCGTTTTTGAAGTCTTACCCTAATGTTAGTGTAAAAGTTCGAGTGGCTACACTACGATGCACACGATACTATAGCTTTCTGTATGACTCAAAAATAAATATTGTCACGCAGCTGCAGTCCGCTGGAACCAAGAAGATGAGGAGGGAGAAGAACGACGCGCGCAAAGCGAGAAGTGGGGGGGCAGACCGTCCGTTCTGTCCCTCGCGTTGCACTATACATCTCTGACCTTGTAAATCAAACCCATTCCATCGTTACAGTTTTGGTGGACGTGTGGGTACATAACTTTGGACGACCGAGCTCTACCACCCCCTCTACGCAGTAAACGGATGGCCGGGCTACCACCGGAAGACGTGGCCATGAATGACACGGATGCAGGCGACGACGGTCGGGAGCGAACCGCTCGAGGGAATGTTCGCGCAAGACAGGCGGGCTGTACACTTTATCGGGAGCCCCGCACATTCTCAGGAAGAGAAGATGAGCACGTCGATGACTGGTAGAAGCACTATCAGAGGCTGAACCGTCTTATTGAATGGAACAACTCAGCACAACTCTCGCACATTGTTCTGTTCCTTGCAAGAACTGTCGTTCTGTGGTTCCATAACAATGAGAGTGCACTGACAACTTGGGAGGTCTTCGTCCAAGTGATAAAGAAGTGTTTCGGTGATTAGCTTTCCAAAAAGAAAAAGGCTGAACAGACATTTTCCCGGCGAGCACAGTAAATTGGAGAGACGTGTACGAACTATATAGAAGAGAGCCTGAAGCTCTGCGTGAATTCAAACATGTCAGTGAATTCAAACATGTCAGACAAGGACAAGGTGGGACATTCTCAAGGGAATTGCTGAGGCTGTTTATAATTTTCTGATCTCTAAGGAAGACGTTACGACCCCGTCCGACTTCAGCCGTCACTGTCGTGCGTTTGAAGCTCTCCAAAAACGGCGGATTCTTGCGAAGTTCGGTCGACTGGACAACGTCACGGCCGTAGCTAGTATGGACGTCTCTTCATCTGAAGACTTCGCCACTATGGTACGACGTGTTGTCAGACACGAACTGGCTCACTTCCAAGGTGGCAATGCCAACCGCGTGCGTCACCAATGTGCATTGGATGAGCGCTATTCGGAAGTACCGGTCACCTGGTCACGACCTGCATACACCAACCGCCCAGCCTTGCGATGGCGTCTTTATGTAGAGCGCCACGACGCAGCCTCGAGTGACGAGTTTTACACGCCGACAGGACAAACCGCCTCGGCTAATGCATCTCGATTACGCAATGCCCGGAAGATCTGTGTCCTACAAGAACGAAACCCATCGCACCCCACCTGTCTGCTTCAACTGCGGAATTCTAGGACGCATCTCGAGGTACTGCAGACGTCGTCCGCAACTCACTGCAAGAGATCGTGCGTACCCGCCTAGCATGAAAGATACTGCACCCTGGCAACCTTGTGCTGCATCTGCCCCCTTTCATCTGCCACCTCGAGAATACATGCCCAGTAACGCATCCCCGGTGTCTGACCACAGCCTGACTCCGCCGGCAACCCGGACGCGTCGATCGCCATCACCACGTCGCCGCCAGCCTACACTGCCCCAGCTGGGAAACTAGCTGGTGCGACTGATGGAGGTGAGGTCGCAGGACGGTCATCTTCGCAAATTCCTCCGCCTGTCGTTATGTCAAGGAACAAAGAGTGTGTTTGTGTGGAAGGCGTGAGCACTGTAGCGATTGTAGATACTGATGCTTCCGTCTCTGTGATGCCACTTTCGTTCACGAATCGCCTAGGACAGAAAGTTATGTTAGCTTGGAACGGGCACTCCTCGTTTCGTGGTATTGGCGGTGAGCTGTTGCGACCTGTAGGAGTATGTTCAGTTTTGGTCACCGTGCGCGGACAGGAGTTTCAAACTGAATTCACCGTATTAGCACGTGCTACTCATGGTGTATCTTGCCATTGACATTTTGCGAGACTGGAGCGATATTAGACTGCATAGCTGGGGAAATTTCTATGAGAACTGATACATTGCCGCATGCTTTTGAAGATATGCTGTCCGATCGAGTTGAGGTATTTTCAGTGTCCGGTGATGTGCTTTTGCCTACGGAAACAGCAACGTTTGTTAGAGTGACTTCATCTTGCCACCGTGAGGGTTTTTCCGGTGGACAGATTGAGCCGGACTATTCTAACACACAGAAGAAGCAGCTTATCGTGCCTCGTTCACTTGTCAAGCTCGTCGACGACTCTTCTCACGTGTGGACGGCGAACGTGTCTTCCGAGTCGGTTCTTCAACCCGCTGGGTTGAAGCTAGCGTAATTCGAAGAAGATACCGCTGTGAGTGTTCGTGCAGTTTCTGTCACGACCGACAAAACTTCGCCACTATCTGACCAACCGCCAAAGTTCAAGAGCATGATTAGAATATCGCTCCCCTCGTCAGACCAACGCGTGCTCCAAGAGCTTCTTGCGCGCTATGCTACCATCCTTGGCTTTGCACAACCTGAGCCTATGTCTTCTCCACCACAATCCCGCGTGCACCACTGCATCAATACTGGGGCAGCGGCCCCCCATTGGACAAAAGCCTTGTAGCGAGAGGCAGGAGACGAGAGACGTCGTGAAGGTGGCCGACGTGGCCGTGCCGTTGTCTCGCCACTTTATTCGGGAAGACCAAGCGGAGCGGCGATGGCTGCCAGCGTCCGAACCGCCAGGTGCGAGATCTCGTTCTCTCGCTGCAGTGTTGACCCGGAGGACGCGCCCTTCGACGAGCGGCCGCTGCCATGCTTCCGCGACTCTGCCCGCCAGTGAAGCCTTTCCACCCGGCCTACCCCCGAGCGTTCTTCTATCAGCTCGACGCCACTATCGCGATCAATGGCGTCACGGAACAGCCGACGATGCACGCCATCCTACTCGACGCCCTTCCGGTAGAGCTGCGTGATCTCGCTGCCGCGTCGAGCTCTAGCCCACAGCCATGCGACGACCTCTGCGCTGCGGTGCTTGCCTGCTACGGACACACCTACCGCCCGCTTCCGGGCACCCGCGACTTCGAGGTTGCCCCCGCGTCGCAGCGCGTTACCAAACGGCTCGAAGCCCTCACTTGAACAGAACCTAACTCCCCCGGCTACGCCTCCTTCAACCTCTCGTCCGGCAACCGGCGCAGCGATTCCCGCGGCCGACCACCGGCCCGACGAGGTTCTGGACATTTTTCCTGCCATCGACCAGTCGACCACGAGGTACTTTTGTTCGACGCCCTCGGCCGATGGTCCATCAGGCATGCCCGCCATCGGCCCGTCATCCCTGCCTTCGCCGGCTGACGGTACGTCTGTGCCGTCTGATTCCACGACGGCTTCCTCGCCGCACGCCCTGGATTCTGCCACGGTCACGGACAACGTAGCACACGCTATTCGCCCACCAATTGCGGAGGCGTCGCCATCGACGATTACCAACGAACGCGACCTTCCACCGACTTCAGCGCTCTAAGCGATTTGCCAGCAGCGACCTGCCTCGCCCTCGCAGTCTCCCGCAGCCGAAATTGAAGCCTCCATCCAACTACGGCCGAACTTTCACGACGCTGCCACTATGACTTACGCGCCTGAGCACGACGTGTCTGGTCCCGCTATGGCAGAGAAGCTCACACATGCCACGCCTGCCATGGAGGCAGGCATCGACGACGCCGACCTGAGCACCAGCCCTCGTGCGCTGACCACCGCAGGTCGTTACACGAGCCCGGGTGTGCCGACTGAGCCTCCTCTAGAGAACACGCTGGCTGGGCTTCATGGCATGCCTCCTGCCGGGTTTCTTGAAGGGGGAAGCGAACCAGCAGGCATGTACCTGGAATGTAGGGCACGCCCTTCGACACATCGCAAGCCTCTTTCACCTCGGCCCGACGCACTGACTGACAACGTACCGCACACATCACTACACATTTTGCGTGTAGCGTGCTCCTTCAGGCACGGCGTTTCCGCATCTGTCGACTCGCATACCCGTGCCGGAACACCGACTGCAGTAGAACGCAGAAGTCGCCGTTGCGCCGACACCGACGTCCACACGAGCACCACCCACCCGCTGCCAACGTTAGCGGCCAAACCCACAAATCTGCAGTCACCTTCGGCAGCCGCGTCTGCTCGCAAAACCTGGTGCACTCTCGAAGGATTCCGCCAGGTCATTGTGGGACCGGCGTGCGCCTGATTGCGGTGCCCTGGCGTCTACTTCTTCGGCCGCTACGTTTCTCCCAGTGCTGCCCGCCGGAACAATCATAAAGACCCCGCGCCTCTCCACGTTGACGACTGGACTGCCCACGGACCCGTTCGACTTGCGTTGTAAACACTTCTGTATATACGCCGCCATAGTTTACATTCCGGGTTCATTTCTGCGGGGGGAGTAGTCTGTAGCGCCATCATCATCGCCCTACATCATTATCATCATTTCCTAGCCGCCGCGCCGTGCCTCTCGCGCAGCTTATACAGAGCTCGAGGCGCGAGCTAGATAGAACGCGCTCACGCTCTTGGCGGTTCGGAGGCCTGCAGCCGCCGCCGCTCCGCTCGGCCTTCCAAATAAAGCGGAGCGGCGATGGTTGCCAGCGTCCAAACCGCCAGGCGCGAGATCTCGTTCTCTCGCTACAGCCTTATCGCGTCTCTCCCGCCGAAAGGAAAGTGATTGACGATCAAGTAAAGGAAATGCTGCAGAAGGGTGTGATTCAAGATTTCTGTAGTCCTTGGGTAGCTCCAGTTATACTTATCAAGAAAAAAAATCATAGTTTCGCCACTAGGGCGAAGCAATGAATGTGATAGCAAGAAATTAGTTTGTCACACGAAGAACAACAAGCAGCTCGATACTTGCAACGCGCCGCCGCAGCACAAAGAAGGACGCTCGAAAAGTACGCATAGGTATACACAGGACAAGCGTGAACTAACAACTGTCGCAGTTGTTACGTGTTTGTATTTGAGCAACGCGCTACGAGTGTCCACAATGCTGAAGCTGACGCTGTTGTTGTTTTTGCCTCTGACATGGCTCAGACCCACTCAGGGGGGATTGGCCAAGGATTGATTATATGATTATATGACTTGTCGACGCGGTTTGATACTTCTTTTCTTTTAAACTGCGGCACGTGGAATGACCCCACTGCGTCTCCTGCCACGCGGTGGCGTCTGACGCCAGGTGTGCCCGGTGTTCTTTTTTTTCCCTTCTACATCATGAGTGGTACAGAAGGGGGCCACGTTTTCGTGCGCATCTCAAGGGCCTTTTTCAATTTGAAAGAAACTGTAAAAGCGTTGCGTGATAGAAAACACACTCAAGCCCGCGAGCGGCAAATGGTGCATATGAATAGCTCGCCGTTATATCGCTGCCACGAGCACGGCGTGTGGCTGTGTTCGTTAGCACAGCAGGCTGCTTAGCGAGGGGTCGCTGGTTCGAATCTCCGGTCAGGTGGTTTAGAATTATTTTCTACTTATTTATTTTTCTTTATGCCTTTTTATATATAAACATACGTATACATATCGGGGACATGACGGCGACGGCGAATATCAGCCGAGAGTGTTCATATAATTGCTATCGCAATAAAAAGTCAGTCTGGCCACGAGGGCGAAGCAATGAATGCGATAGTAAGAAATTAGTTTTTCACACGAAGAACGACAAGCAGCTTCATACTTGCAACCCGCCGCCGCAGCACAAAGAAGGACGCTCGAAAAGGACGCATAGGTATACACAGGACAAGTGTGAACTAAAAAACTTCCCCATCTGCCGCTAAAGGGGACCATGTGTGGATGCGAAGCAGCGGTGAGATGGTTAGCTTGAGCGGGAGAAACGTCGCAGCTCTGGTTTCCGCGGCAGCGGCCCGGACGCTCATGGCGGCGCTGCACAGGAGAGAGAAGGGGGCGCGCTCCGTCATTTTTATACCGCGGAACTGCCGTGGTGATCCCAGCGGAGTATGCAGCTGTCGCACCACCTGTCGTGCGCGCCGCTCTGTAGAGGATTCCTAGAGGAGAGAACGGGGGGGAACCGTAGGAGAGGAGAAAGAGGGGACGCGCATGCGCTGTGGGACGCGGGAGCCGGTCCGTAGAGTAGAGGATTCCTAGAGGCGAGAAAGGGAGCGAGCGTACGAGAGACGGGGAGAGGACGCGCATACGCTGTGTCGATGCGGGACGCGGGCTCTGTAGAGTAGAGGAATCCTAGAGTAGAGAAAGAGGGTGAGCTTAGGAGAGGAGAGAGAGAGGGGGGAGGGGGACGCGCATGCGCTTGTGTGAAGGGGAGGGACGGACTAAGCCCACCGCCCCAAACGCATGCAAGCAAGATCAAGAAATAGAGTCAACCTGGGCGGCAGACACCACCTGCCTAGCCATTGCTAAGTAGCCTCTCTGTGCTCTCGGCCATCAATATGGTGACTGTAGTGGTGGTTGACGGCCTTATATTGTACTATACCTCGCGACAACTTTCTGTGGCAGCACAGCCAAAGCTACGAAGCCGAATCACGCACTTTTTACTACGCGTCTGCATGTAGTCCGCGAACGCTAACTTTTATATTTGATTTTTTTTTTAATTTACAGATACTGCAGGCCCTCCTCGGGCCCATGCAGGAGTGAAATAGAAGAATACTATCAGACCATATATAGCTATACACTGAATAGCTCTTCATAATTGAAATAATATACAAATAATAGGTACACAACTGGAAAGTAATATCAATGTTAGTACATATAGATTTATGGTGGACAACAGAATTGCACAATTTGTTTTTTCAATATTCACAAGTCACTTAAATCGTACACAAATCAAGGTATTTTCAATATACATCACTTTTATAAAAAAAAAACTTAAACTTTCGATATGTTTCATAAATGAAGACGTCGAGGCAGCATTCACTGCTTCTGCAGATAACGCATTTCAGTGAAAAATAGCGCGAGGAGAGAGCAAACTTGCGGACATTAATGTTGCTAAGTGGCTGCCGAAAAGTTTTCTCGTGATTCGTCCTTGTTGAAAGTTTTGAAGGTTGCTGAAGATAACGTTCCCGTGATAATTTGAAGTCCCCATGGTAAAGTTGGCAGATTAATTTTAATCTGGATACTATCCTGCGCTGCGCAAGTTTTGGTAGGCTTACCTTAATACGTAGATTTGTTACACTAGCCTGTCGGGAGTAAGCAGAATAAATAAAACGTAAAGCTAAATTTCGGACTGTTTCAATTTTTTTTAATCAAATATTGTTGCCAAGGGCTCCAAATAATGTCGGCATACTCTAATTTTGGCTGCACTAGTGTTTTGTATGCTCTCAGTTTCACCGTGGGAGGAGTATTACGTAGTTTTCTCTTCAAAAAGGACTATTTCTTCAATGCACCCCTACACAAGTTTTCAACATGCATTTCCCAGCTGAGGTTACTGGTGAGTGTGACTCCTACATATTTCACACGATCAACTCTCGTGATGGTAGAGTTTCCTATAGAATATTTAAAGTGAAAGGGCATCGTTTTATTGGTAAACATAATTGAATTTGTTTTTGAAGGATTTATTTTTAATCCCCACCTTGCACACCATTCGTCAATTGAGCGTAAGGCATCATTAAGTTTAATTTGGTCTGCTTCAATATTCATAGCTGTGTATACTACACAGTCATCCGCAAATAGTTTAATCTGAATCGGTGGCTCAACGCAACTATGAATATCATTGATATAAACTAAAAAAAGAAGAGGCCCGAGGACTGACCCCTGCCGAACACCACAGTACACTTCCAGCTCTTTCGAGACACAGCCATTTATGGTAACATGTTGTCTTCTGTTTCTTAAGTAGCACGTAATCCATTCTACAACCTTCCGTTCAACACCTATAGCTAATAATTTTGTTATTAAATTCTGATGGGGAACGACATCAAACGCCTTGGAAAAATTCAAAAAAATCATAGCATATCCGCGGAGTGAATGATGATGAGTGGGCGAAGCTCCGGAGGTACTACATCAATGACGTGGTGGTGGTTGGTTGCATGTGGTCAAACGATATGCATGTGAGACCATATCGCGATGCCATGTGTTGTATGGCATCGCGATCGTCATCGTCATCAGCGTCATCGTTATGACGCTTAGTGGGTACATTCCATGTGGTGTGCCGTGATGGCAGCGTCATCATCATGACACAGGGAGATACTGCTGGTTACGCAGGTGGCTACTACGTACTACAAACTACAAGGGACGCACGACCCACGGCAAAGACTTGATGGTGGTTGGTTGCATGTGGTCAAACGATGTGCATGTGAGACCATATCGCGATGCCATGTGTTGTATGGCATCGCGATCGTCATCGTCATCGCGGCACACCACATTCCATGTGGTGTGCCGTGATGGCAGCGTCATCGTCATCACGCAGGTGGCTACTACGTACTACAAACAAGGGACGCACGACCCACAGCATAAGGAGCTTCGCCCCTAAAAAATGCCATCGGTCTGACCTTTCATATTGAGCGTGCTAATTATTTCATCAGTTATTTCAGTTATACCACGTAGCATACAAGGAAACATAAAAAACAAAATATGTAGTTATTGTGCTCAAGATCCTTCGCATTGTTATCAAGAAAATTTATTCCATGCGGGAGTTTCGTTTTTTGCTGTTTCTAGTTTTCTTTGTTTTCCGGTGTCATTTCACCTTTTTCCTGCCCCAGTAAACAACAATGGCGTCGTTCGGTTGCAGCAAGTTCACATCGTGGCTTGTGAGTGAGGATGAGTGCGCGTTCGCTAGGTGATCTGTATTCATCGAGCAGAAGGAAAAGAAGACAGCTCTGCGTCGTCAAATATTTTGTTCTCCGCACATGCTATCACGGAGAAAGAAGTTGTGTGTGAGTGATACCGTCAGCGCAAGTGGGTCTCCCACCGCGATAACCACCTTGAAAGTGACACCGGCGACCTGTCCATCTTCAGCAACGCCAGCTGCTTGAAAGCAATATTGCGATTGGAAGCTGTACGTAAAAACAATGACCCTTTTCATAAGTTACGTTCCCTACGTGGTTGGTATTTCGGTTGCCTGATATTGCTGATACAATCACGCTAAAGATCGCGTACTTTAACGCTGTACCAGTCGGCGTCTACGGCGGTAGCGGTTCTTGGCGCTTTGACATGACCGCGATATTGGAGGATAAAATCACCAGTGAAAAGTTTCGCCTGGGCAACATGCGCGTTCATGTCTATTATGCGGCTAACTGCCAAAACGGCGTTCTTGGCCGAGTAAGGAGTACGTCTCACTCGCTTCGATTAACCACGGCCGTGGATTTACGAACGTGAGACGCCCGCCTGTGACCAGTCGTGGCCAAGATATCTGCGACCCATCGATGACTTCGCGTCCACAAACAAATTAACGTGAGCGTCTCCAGAAAGTCATTGCGTCTCCAAAAGAAGGAAAGAGACCATACCGACCCTGTATTCACCGAAATTTTGGACATGGTTTCTTGCCATTGCGTTGAATTTCCCTTCACACAGTTCCTGCTCGGCCGTGCGCATTCCCCCCCCTTTTTTTTTTCAAAAATAAATCTGACCGCTTCAATAAAGCTGCTTCCTATGTTCCTTAGCAATAAAGAATGTTTTATTGTTTTGAAAAAAAATGCAAGCAAGCAAATGCAAGCCTTACTGTATAATGCTCACTTTACACGCCGGCTTGAACCGCTAGCAGATTAGCTATGCTCGAATTCGCAGAAGAACACAGCAATCATTCCATGTAACTTTCTTTCACTGCTGCGTTCATAAGTATCTCAAGGCTTGTCATAGCTTTCGATTAAAGCTAGATATAACCTACCTTTTAATACACTACTTCAAAAAATAACATCATAAACCTCGGATCATCATAACGTACGTGTTGCATGCGCTTCCGAAACCGAAACCAAAATCGCCCGCAAACGGACTACTTGGAGTAGTAACTCATGTGCAGAAGCTCCGCCCACGTAGCTTTGGCTGTGCTGCCACAGAAAGTTCTGGCGAGGTATACAGTGGTTCTGGTTCGCATAGTGGGTGCTTCCCTACTTCATGAAAGTGGCCGGACGCGGGACGCGGGAGGGACGGACATAGCCCCGAGCATAAGATGCTTTGCATCTAAAACTGTCGCAGTTGTTACGTCTTTGTATTAAGGCGAAAGCCTTTAATGTCTCATGCCCACGTCCGTCCGGTGTCTGTCCATCCGTCCGGTGTCCGTCCAGTGTCCGTCCGGCGTCCGTCCGTCCGTCCGTCCGTCCAGTGGTGGTGGTGTGCGTCCAGACCACCCTTAATGCCCATGCGCAAACACTCCCCACGCACCTCCTCTGCTACGCTCCCCCCTCTCTCTCTCCTCTAGGTATCCCTCCCGCCCACGGCATTTACACACCCACTGCGCATGCGCGTCCCCTGCCCCCTCTCTTCCCCTACGCATCCCCCTTCTCTCTCCTCTAGGCATCCCTGCGCGCGGCGTCCACACCCCACCTGCACATGCGCGTCCCCTTCCCCATCTCTCTCCTCTAGGCATCCCTCCCGCGGCGTTACCACCCCCCAATGCGCATGCGCGTCTCCTCCCCCCCTCTCTCCTCTCCTACGCTCCCTCTCTCACCTCGCAACGCCCACGCAGGCAGCGTCTGCTAGCGAGTTTCTTGATTGAAAAAAATCACGCCATATCCACGAAGTGAATGATAATGAGTGGGCGAAGCTCCGGAGGTAATCTGGTAAGCCGTCAATCCCCGTGGGGTAGATGATGATTTGTTGAAGAGCTCTACAGACCACAAGGAGGGGGTTCCCCTAATTTTGGTTACCTCATATATGACGTTAAGCTCAGGGGGACGTTTCTTGTCGGCGTTGCCGTTTTGCCTTTCAAGGGCGAGAGCGCGTTCACGATCGTTTTCATCCATGGCAGAAAGAGAATGTGTAGTCTGGAACGCGCATATAGTTCATCGTCATCAGCGTCATCTTCATCGCTATCACGTGTAGTGGGTACATTCCACTATACTGGAACGCGTTTATTTTAGATGCGAAGCATCTTATGCTCGGGGCTATGTCCGTCCGGCGTCCCCGTCACGCGTCCCGCGTCCGGCCAATATCATGAAGTAGGGGAAGCACCCATTATGCGAACCAGAACACTGTAGTAATATGAAGGCCGTCAACCCTATTACAGTCATCAGAGTCATGGGCGAGAGCACAGAGAGGCGGCTTAGCAATGGCTAGGCATGTGGTGTCTGTCGCCCAGGTTGACCCCATTCCTTAATCTTGCTTGCTTGTGTTTGGAGGGGGCTTAGTCCTTCCCGCGTACCACACCACCACAGCGCATGCGCGTCCCCTCCCCCTATCTCTCCTACGCTCGCCCCCTTTCTCTCCTCTAGGAATCTTCTACTCTACGGAGCGGCCCCCGCGTCCCCTCCCATATGCTCTCCTACGCTCACCCCCTTCTTCTACTCTAGGAATCTAGATCTACTCTACGGAGCGGCGCCGGCGTCCCACATCCGCACACCGCATCCTCGTCCTCTCCCCCTCTCTCCTCTAGGAATCCTCTACTCTATGGAGCGGCTCCGGCGTCCGACATCCCCACAGCGCATGCGCGTCCTTTCCCCCCCCCTCTCTCCTCTAGGAATCCTCTACTCTACGGAGCTGCTCCCGCGCCCCACAGCGCATGCACGTCCCCCTCCCCCTCTCCTACGATCCCCCCCCGTCCTTTCCTCTAGGAATCCTCTACGCAGCGGCGGGCACGACAGCTGGTGTGACAGCTGCGTACTCCGCTGGGGGCGCCACGGTAGTTCCGCGGTATGAAAATGACGGAGCGCGCGCGCCTCAATCTCTCTCCTGTGCAGCGCCGCGATGATCGCCCGGGCCGCTGCCGCGAAACGAGAGCGGCGACGTTTCCCCCGCTCAAGCTAACCATCTCCCCGCTGCTTCGCATCCACACATGGTCCCCTTTAGCGGGAGATGGGGAAGTTTTTTTCAAGGGCGAAGCACCTTAGGGTCTACGCTTCACCTTTACCCGTGCCCACTGTGATGATGACGATGACGCTGTCGATTGTTTTGTGTTGTCTGTACTCATGGTGATGATGACGATGAAGCTGAGGACGATAAAGGATAAGCGGGCTCCAGATCAAACATTATGCCGTGGATGAAAACGAACGTGAACGCGCTCTCACCCGCGGAAGGAAACGCCGACGCAGACGACAAGCTACTTCGGAGGCGATAAATCGCGAAGCAGCGGCAAAGCGTCAACGCCGACAACAAGCTTCTACTCCGGAGGCGAAAGCACGGCGTGCGGTGGCTCAACGTCTACGCAGACAGCAAACTACCCCGGAGGTGAGACCTCGGAAAGCAGCGGCAAAACGCCAAACGCCGACAACCAGTTGCTACCCCGGTGTTGCGGGCGCGGGAAGCGGCTGCTCAATAGCAAAACCACATTGTAGATACTGTACACCCGCGTTGTCAGTCATTTACATGCACGAGTGGGCGACGTCACGGGTGATTTATGATAAGAACGATCCCCAGTGGTTCGGCCACTCGTCATGATTGACTTCGTAGAGATGTGTTGAGTTTTTTGTCATAATAAATCGCTAATTTTCACAGTGTTTCCCTCAGATTTTATTTTTCAGTAAACTAGGAATGTTTTGCCTGAAAATGTTTATCTGCGCTGCAATCACTGTGAACTAGGGAGCTAGCACTGCTTTTGTAAACAGGCGGCTTTCTTTTCAAGACACTAATGTGTTCTCGCTCTCTTTTGAAAGAGCCAAGTTTTTTTTGTATGAGGCAGTTATGTTCTTTTTCAGCTGCTCTTCATGTGCCCATGCCGTGCACAAAAGTATATTTTGCTTTGCTTGCTTCTTATGAAACTGAAGTATCTTTGTTGCCGACATGGAAATGATAACATCGCTGCGGTTTTTGTTGTGTTGACCTTCAGGAAGAAAGGAGCAATCGTTCTAGGACAAAATAACATTGTTTCGCTTCCTTCGCGCCGACTGTTTGTAGCAAGAAGACCTGAGCGTTTCCTATATGAAGATGTAAATAGCCTCAAATATGTGCTCCTCTACACTGCCACGCGACAAATTTTAAGAATCAGGAAGCACAAAGGTATAGAGTTGTAAACTTTTTATCCACCAAGATATTTTTTACTTCATTAAGTTCAAATGGTGACCTTCATCCTTTCACAATATGAAGAAATCTAAATTTACCCTTTAATAATCCATATATCGGTAGAGTGATTAGCCCAGATATGAATTAATTTGTATAGTGCTTTGAATTATAGTTACATATTACCAATATGGACAGAATAGTTGAGGTAGCGGAGGAGTTCTACACAGATCTGCACAGCAGCGGAGACAATCATGTTGATAACGTAAGAATCAGTAATAGCCCAGAGGAATCTGACATCCGACCAGTATTGACAGGAGAAGTAAAGAAAGCCCTAGAGGGAATGCAACGAGGCAAAGCCGCTGGTGAGGATCAGGTAACATCGTACCTGTTGAAAGACGGTGGAGAGATTGTGTTAGACAAACTGGCCACCCTGTATACGCAGTGTCTCTTGACGGGGAGGATACCAGAATCTTGGAAGAATGCCAGCATCTTCTTAATCCATAAGAAAGGGGATGTCAAGGACGTGAAAAATTACAGGCCCATCAGCGTACTGTCCGTTGTCTACAAGCTATTTACAAAAGTATTTGCTGAGAGAATTAATACCACATTAGACTTCAATCAACCAAAGGACCAAGCAGGTTTTCGTACGGGCTACTCAACAATAGACCATATTCATACTATCAATCAGGTGATAGAGAAATGCGCGGAATACAACCGACCCCTATACATAGCCTCCATAGGTTACGAGAACGCATTTGATTCGGTGGAGACATCAGCTGTCATGCAGGCACTGGGGAATCAGGGCATCGACGAAGCCTATATAAACATACTGGAAGAAATCTACAGCGGATCCACAGCCACTATAGTCCTCTGTAACGAAAGCGACAGAATCCCAATAAAGAAGGGTGTAAAGCAGAAAGACACGATCTCTCCAATGCTATTCACCGCGTCTTTACAGGAGGTTTTCAGGGCCCTAGATTGGTAAAAGTTAGGGATAAGAATTAATGGAGAGTATCTCAGTAACCTGCGATTCGCTGATGCATTGCATTGATGAGTAAATCAGGGAACGAAATAAAGCTCATGATCACTGAACTGGATACGGAAAGCAGAAGAGTTGGTCTGAAAATTAATATGCATAAAATTAATATGGCACAATGTCGGCAGAGAATAGCACTTTGTGATAGGTGGCGAGACACTGGAAGTTGTAAAGGAATACGTCTACTTGGGACAGGTAGTAACCGCGGAGCCGAACCATGAGAACGAAATAACTAGAAGAATAAGGATGGGATGGGGTCATTCGGCAAGCATTCTCAGATCATGAATGGTAGTCAACCACTATCCCCCAAGAGAAAGGTATATAACAGTTGCATCTTACCGGTACTTACCTATGGGGCAGAAACCTGCAGACGTACAAAGATGGTTCAACTGAAATAGTGGACGACGCAGCGAGCGATGGAAAGGAAAATGATAGGTGTATCCTTAAGAGACGGGAAGATAACAGAGTGGGTCAGGGAACAAACGGGGGTGAAGGATGTCATAGTTGAAATCAAGAAGAAGAAATGGACATGGGCCGGGTGCATAACACGTCGGCAGGATAACCGCTGGTCATTAAGGGGGGACTGACTGGATTGAAAGAGAAGGCAAACGCGTGAGGGGGGAGACAGAAACTTAGGTGGAAAGATGAGATTAGGAAGTTTGCAGGTATAACGTGGCGCAAAAGCACTGGACCGGTATGATTGGCGGAACATGGGAGAGGCCTTTGCCCTGTAGTGGGCATAGTCAGGCTGATGATGATGATGATGAATATTAAAAAAGGGGTTAACAAAAGCAAATGCCCCTAGCAAAGATTTATTCATCACTTAGTTTCTACTAAGAACTCTTAAAAGACAATCATGCCAGCTCTGCCAAAACCAGTAGATATTCATGGCATTAAAGGCTCAAAAGCTCGCGTTTTTCTAATTCAATTTTATTCATAGTGTGCATATATTACCCCACGGTTGTAGATATGCGGATCTCATATTATTGCTTACCTTTGCTAGCAGCCTCCACTTGAAGAATCCTATGATGCTGCTAATACAAAATTGCATGAAAAGAGATGAAATGAGATCCATGGCATGCTGCTACGACACCGTGGGGCCGCTTGGGAACGCTTGGGAGTTTGAACTAAATTTCACCTCATGTTGCCACTTAAAGGAACGTCTTTCCCATATCCCTTATTTGGGTAATTTTGAGAAGAGGATTTGGCATGAGGTTTAAAGAAATACATATCGATACTTCTCGCAGTGACGATCTGGACCACGATTTCGAAATGCAGTTTTCATTCTGCTTTGATGTTGAAACTTTTAGTGACCGCATGACGTCTCTCATGAAAAAAACCTGCTTGAGACCAATCGTGTCGCTGTATCTTACCAAAACAATGCCCTATTAATTGCAATAGGCGAAAAAATAATGGAAGTTCTATTTAGGAAAGTCACATAACGTTATTCCGGCCAAAGCCGCGGACCACTAGCGAAAGATCGGCGGGCCACAAATGGCCTACGGGCCGCGTATTGGTGATACCCCTACACTCTAAAAAAATAGAGTCAAAAGTGGGCTACGACAGTATGACTCTCATCGGGTATTTACTTCACTCCTTTTGGAAGGTAGACGCACGGAAAGAGAGTTGGTATTTCTAGAGGAGTCACAGAACTCTCGCGAAGCGCGTTTCGATTGGCCTCCGTGATCAAGGCACCTCCTTATCGGCCCGGAGATCGAATAAAGTCGTCACCATGCGGTGAGCGGACGAAACCCTGTAGTCTGCATGGCTGCTTGAGTTGATCTTCTAGCCACAACTTGCTTGCATGTGTGCGAATTTCATGCATGTCCTGAAGGTTGTCTTATTCCGTTGTGTAAGCCCAGTATCAAACGCTTGTATGCAAGCCTATATAATATACTCAAGCTTTTCACCTTCCGAGGCTTCTCTGCACTCTCATAAATGAGTGCATATAGATGCTAGTTTGGCGCTAGATGTGATCGTCGTACCGGCCATTCGCCAAGATAACTTCAATGTGGGTGCCGCTGTGTCGTTGATCCACGTCGCATGGTGCATTTGCCGTCGTCCTAAACAAAAGAAGTACTAAATATCCAGGTGTGATTGTCAAGTGTCGGCGATTTCGAAATCATTGTGGTACCCCAAACTATGAAATAGCGTCTCCAAACTCTAATTATAATTACAAAAAGGGAAAAAAATGCGGGTGCGCATATGTGCAAGCAAAAAAGCAGAGTGCACAAAGTTCTCGTGCAACCCATTACGTAGAAATACAGTTTTTTTTTTCTTTTTTATTGCGATAGCAATGATATAGATACTCTCGGCTGCTTTTTTCTGTCGGCGTTGGCGTCACCGTCATGCCACGTATATGCATATGCACCTCTATCTCTCTCCTTCTATATATATATATATATATATATATATATATATATATATATATATATATATATATATATATATATATATATATATATATATATATTGCTATGGTATTCAGTGGCCGGCACTCAGCGATAATGCGTAATGGCGACAGCCACGGCCAGGCACGGACACTCCGCGTGAGCGGCGCCCTTTTGGAGATGACGCACTAGAAGGCGCTCGAGTGCAACCCATTTCTGAGTTCCAAGGCTTCGCTACAATTACGCCGGGTACGAAAAGGGAGGCGCCGGGTGAACTAACAGCTTGTCACTATAAGCGGGTCATAGTAGGCCTTCAGGCGCTCCACGTTGACAGTGTCGCGCCCTCGACGGCGTATCTCCGAAGATTGTTCGATGGGTTCGATCGGGTAGTTGACCGGAGATGTGCGCTCGATGACACAGTAGGGACCTTCGTATTTCCGCAGTAGTTTTGAAGAGAGGCCAGCTACAGAGGTAGGGACCGAGAGCCATACGAGCGCTCCAGGGAGGAACGTGGACTCAGAAGTGGCGGAGCCATCACGAATACTTTTCCACCGCTCTTGTTCGTTCGTCGTAAAGGTCTTGGCAAGCTCGCGACATGCTTCAGCAAGCCTGGCTGTGTCAGAAATAGCGGCACAATCAGATGGATCCGGCCTGTACGGGAGTATCGTGTCGATGGTGTGCGACGGTTGCCATCCGTATAGTAAGAAGAAGGGTGAAAAACCAGTAGTGCTCTGAGGGGCGGTGTTGTAAGCGTAGGTGACGAAGGGCAGTATAGCATTCCAATTCGTGTGGTCGGCAGCGACGTACATCGAAAGCATGTCGCCGAGGGTGCGGTTAAAGCATTCGGTGAGGCAATTCGTCTGCGGGTGGTGAGCAGTAGTTTTGCGGTGTACAATGGCACTACGTGAGAATGGCCCCGTGAGAATGGTTTCTGGTGAGGACCGTGACGCAGTATGAATCGGTGCAGCAGGAAGGAGGCAACATCGCGCGCAGTAGCCGCAGGGAGGGTGGCGGTTTCGGCGTATCGCGTTAGATGGTCTAGGGCGAAAATAGCCCAGCGGTTACCAGCCGACGCCAGAGGAAGGGATCATACAAATCGATACCCACGCGCCCAAACGGACGGTCAGGGCACGGTAACGGTTGCAGACCAGCTGGGGACATGTTTGTTGACGGTTTGCAGCGTTGGCAAGCGAGGCAGGAGCGAACGAACTTCTGCACGTAGCGGTACATCCCTCGCCAGAAGTAGTGTTGTCGAATGTGGTGGTAGGTTTTGGATACTCCAGAGTGCGCGCTTTGCGGATCAGAGTGGAAGGACTCACATATTTCCGACTGCAGACTGCGGGGTATCACGAGTAGCCACTGCAGGCCATAGGCGTTGTAACTGCGTCGCTGCAGGAGGCTGTCACGTATGGCGAAATGGTGAGCTTGACGGCGCAAGGCGCGAGTGGATGGTGTTGTGGACGGAGCAGAGTCGATCAGCGAGGCCATCCAATTATCCTTGCGCTGTACGGTAGCGATAATGTGAACATCGTTGACGGAAACAGCAATGGAAGATACTGAGCAGGCGGCATTGTCGTCAGGCAGAGAGGAGCGCGAGAAGGCATCGGCATCAGCATGCTGACGTCCGTTGCGGTACAGCACGCGGATTTCGTAGTCTTCCAGGCGATGAGCCTAGCGGGCGAGACGGCCTGAGGGATCCTTCAATGACGACAGCCAGCATATGCAGATGGTCGGTGACGCAGAGCAGATGGTCGGTGACGACATGAAATGGGCCACCATAAAAATAGGGTCCAAACTTTGTAAGGGCCCAGACGATCGTTAGGCACTCTTTTTCCGTAACGGTGTAATTTGTATCGGCTCTCGTGAGCGTACGGCTTGCGTAGGCCACGACATATTCGTGGAATCCGGGTTTGCGCTGCACCAGGGCAGCGCCGAGGCCTACACCGCTGGCTTCTGTGTGCACTTCCGTTGGGGCCGTAGGGCAGTAGTGGCATAGTATGGGAGGACACGTCAACAAATGGCGGAGCTTGGCGAACTCCTCGTCGCAGTCGGATGACCATGAATTAAGGGGCCCGTTACTTCCAAGGAGCTTCGTCAGTGGGGATATGATCGTGGCAAAGTTTCGTATGAATCGCCGAAAGTATGAACACAGGCCAACGAAACTGCGCAGTTCTTTCACGGACGCACGTTTGGGAAATTCAGCCGCGGCCCGAAGCTTGGCCGGATCGGGAAGAATTCCGTCCTTGGACACGACGTAACCTAGGATTGTGAGCTGCCGTGCTGCAAATCGGTACTTCTTCAGATTTAGTTGGAGAGCGGCGTTGTTCACACGTGTGAAAACTTCTTTCAGACGTTGTAGATGCGTGGAGAAATCCGGAGCGAAAACAACGTCGTCGTCCAGGTAACACAAGCATAGGTGCCATTTCAAGTTGCGCAGCACGGTGTCCATCATGCGCTCAAAGGTCGCGGGCCCATTACACAGACAAAAGGGCATGACGTTGAACTCGTACAAGCCATTAGGTGTCACAAAGGCTGTCTTCGGTCGATCGTCGTCAGCAATGGGTACTTGCCTGTACCCCGAGCGCAAATCGAGAGAAGAAAAGAATTCGGCTCCTTGGAGGCTGTAAATCGCGTCGTCGATGCGCGGCAGTGGATAAACATCCTTGCGAATGATCTTATTGAGCCGTCAGTAGTCCACACAGAACCGCACAGAACTGTCCTTCTTCGCAACGAGAACAACAGGAGACGCCCACGGGCTGTCCGAGCGCCGAATTTCTTCGCGTCGGAGCATATCGTCTACTTGCTCATTATTTACCCGACGTTCGGCAGGCGACACGCGATATGGACGTTGCCGTAATGGTGGCTGGGCGCCAGTATCGATGCGATGTGCAACAGCGGATGTGCGACCGAGAGAACTTTGCCCGACATCGAAATAAGAACGAAATTCTTGCAGCAGGCCCAGAAGCTGGGAACGCTGGACCGACGTAAGGTTGTCAGCAATGGAGGGACCAAATACACCAGCAGATGGCGGATCAGACCTGGAAACAGCACTGATGGTACCGGAACTGGGACAGTGCGAGTCATCGGGTACGTCCAGGACTTGTGCGTCGTCGACGGGTTCCACTCTGCCGAAACATTACCCTCAAACCAACGTAACAATGTACGGGAATGGGTTGGTCACAAAAATAGCGGTGTTGCCCTGAGTGACTTGCACGTTCGCGAAAGGTACCAGCAACCCTTTCCTACTGCAACCACGGTCAGATGGCGAAAGGAGTGCAATTGTGTCGGAGACCGGCGCAGTAGACCGACACAGCCGTTGACGAGCTTGGAGGCACTGTCATACCGTGTTTGACGAGGATCTCGCTCAGTGCTGAGGCACTGTCTACTTGCGTCAAATGTGAGAACTGTGAGAGTTCAATTTCGGAGGAGGCACAATGAATGACGGCGTCGTTGCGGGAGGGAAGATCCCATCCCAGGATAACGTCGTGAGAGCATGCAGTAATGATGATGAACTCGACGACATACAGAACGTCCTGAATGACGACGCGAGCGGTGCGCACTGCTGTAGGATGAATACTCTGCGAACTAGCGGTACGGAGGGACATCCCAGAAAGTGGCGTCATCACCTGTCGGAGCAAGCGGCAAAGTTTTGCGTCCATAACGGAAACGGCAGGTCCAGTATCGATAAGGGCAGATGCACGAATACCGTCCACAAACACGTCAATGACATTCGATCGATTTCTATGAGGGCTTTCAGAGTTTGATACCGTCGCAGCCCTTGCCTCGTGAAGTGCAACTAGCTTTCCTGCTCTTGAGCGGCCGAACTTGCCCGCATGGGGGGCGGGGATCAACGTCGTGGAGACGGGGACCTACGAGGAGATAGAACTGGGAGAGACGTCGGTGGCATAGACGGGGGGTGAGTCGTAAAAGAGACGGCTCAGCTGGCCAGCGACAGGTGACGTGACAGGAGGCGGCTTCTCGCGAAAGAAATAACGTGCCACGTGACCGACGTAACCGCATGCACACAGATGGATCGGTTGTCGGCTGTGCGCCATCGGTTCGCCGGGGTAGGTCCCACCCATGTCGCAAGACCCGACGGACAAAACGGTGGCTGGAATGACTGCACGGTGGGCTGAAGTCGAGGCCTAGGGATGATACGTAGCCGGCACACCCGCTTCGGTGGACGGAGGTCGAGCGGCGGCTTCGGCGTAAGTCAGAGGGGCGGCCGCGGGAAGTACTTGAGGCGGCCTGGCAACAATTTCAGCGTAACACTGAGCCGGAGGTTGTTGGTGGTACGTTGGCATGACCTCCGAAATTTCCTGCTCAATCGCTCGGCAGAGGGGAGAAACAAGGGTGGTCGCCGATTGTTAAACGGCCGGAGGGTTGGCAATGGCCGGCGGAGCTCCTCGTAGCTCTGGGACAGCGTTATGACCTCGGCCACTGTGACGGGGTTTTTGGCGATCAGCATGGTGAAGGCGTCATCGTCAATACCTGTCATGACGTTCCGGATCTTGTCAGACTCAGACATGGTTCCGTTGGCTTTCTTACACAAGTCGAGGACATTTTCGATATAATTCACCAGCCCGCTGAGCACGTTCGCGTAAGCGCTGTTCGGCTGGTAGCTTATGAACGGCAGTGTGGCCAAAAACGTTGATGACGGCGGTCTTGAAATCGGACCAAGTCGCAAAATCGGACGCCTGGTAGTTTTACCACAAGCCTGCTATTCCCGCAAGGTCGCAGACCAAGTTGGTCAACTTGCCTTCGTCGTCCCATTTGTTGGGGACGCTCACGCTCTGGTAAAGTGCGAGCCAGTCTTCCATGTCGGTGCCATCGGCGTCAGTGAAGATGGGTGGATAGCGGATTCGTGGGAAACCGGGACATGTGGGTGGCACGGGGGGAGGCGTTTGCTGAGAAGCGTCTTGGGGAATGGTAGAAGGCAGGGTACGAGATCGTAGTTGCACAGGAACCGAATGGGAGCACAGCACTCTCCACTAATTTGTTGAGGTGTTTTTTTTGCCGGCACTCAGCGATAAAGCGTATTGGCGACAGTCACGGCCAGGCACGGACTCTCAGCGCGAGCGGCGTCCTTTTTGGAGATGACCCACTAGAAGGCGCTCGAGAGTGCTACCCAATTCTAAGTTCCAAGGCGTCGCTACAATATATATATATATATATATATATATATATATATATATATATATATATATATATAGGAAAAAATATATATACGCTTCTAAAAAACTGTTTATTGGTGACGTTTCGATCGGAGACCGATCTTCATCAAGACAAAATTTACCAGGCGCCGATGCGTTTTTATAACATCGCCGTGCCGAGAGAAAGAGAGAAAAAAAAGAAAAAGTGAGAAGAAGCGTACATACTGATAAGTGGTCACACGACCACGTGCGCGTACTGCTACATGCGCATAGCACCTGTATTTGGAAAAAAAAAGAAAAAAAAAACGGTGCAAAAATAAACGAGTGGCCAAAAAAGAGAGAGTGGTCACAGGACCATGTGCGCGTATCTCTACATACTTAGAAATAAACACGTGTTTGTATCCTGTCGACTTGTGTGACGCTACGAATGGGAGATGTGGCGTGGCTCATACGCCATGCTTGTATTCTATTGCACTTCTTCCTTCTCCACTTCTACTAGCCCTCATGGCCTTCTTACGTCATATATATATATATATATATATATATATATATATATATATATATATACAATGAAGTATATATATATATATATATATATATATATATACATACATGTGGTTCAAAGGATATCACGCACGAAGAAAAAAATTGTTCTGGGAAGGACTGACGTTTCGGCCGCGGGACCGGCCTTCGTCGGAGACCTTCGTCGGGACCGGCAGACGACGGCCGGTAGCACGGCTGAAACGTCGGTCTTTCTTAGAACAATTTTTCCTACGTGCTTTATATATTCTTTGAACTTTTACTTCCGGGTCCTATGTCAGCACTTCATTGTATATATATATATATATATATATATATATATATATATATATATATATATATATATATATATATATATATATATATATATATATATATATGACGCAAGAAGGCCATGAGGGCTAGTAGAAGTGGAGAAGGAAGAAGTGCAATAGAATACAAGCATGGCGTATGAGCCACGCCACATCTCCCATTCGTAGCGTCACACAAGTCGACAGGATAAAGACATGTCAGCCGACTCATCAGCATCACATCATCAGCAAGGCCCTCAGCAAGACACCTTGACCGCATGCAGACCACCGAAGGAGATCCTGCTGCACACAGGGACCAGCATCATGAAAGATCCATCGGCTGACCTTGACCTCCCCAAGTACACCGGATCAGTGGACGATGGACCCGTACAGGACTAGTTCGACCTATTCGAGCTCCATGCTACCGCTGCATCTTCGTCGGAACGGGAGATGGTCGCCAACTTGAACGAATACGTTGCCGTTGAGGCATTTAAGTTTTATCTGACGCACATCCTTCAAAACAACGAGTCATGGAGGAAAATCAAAGAGGAAATGACCATTCGTTTTAAGGAATACCACGACGACTCGTCTACAATGCTCTATCAGTAGACATTTCAACTCGGTCATCACGGTAACAAGCAGTCTTTTCATCGCAAACATCTTAGCCAAACGTGGCGTCATACTGGAAAGCCCTCGACGACTGCCCCCGTCTTATCACTCTTCTGAATATACGAAGCGCATTCAAACGATGGGCACCAATTCGGAATTCCGAAGAGACAAGCTAAAGCAAACGCTCATTGAAAGGCATCCAAGTAATTTTGCACGAAGACCCACCTTTCCACCTGGTTTCCCGTGCGCAAAAAAAAATCAGCGTTTTCTACGTCATCACAGAATTGTAGGGCTCGAGGTGTTACTGACCTACCCGATGCACTTGGTTCCTCACCTCGCATGCGCGGCCCACCACCTGGTTTTCCATCACTTGGCTCTTCGGTTGCTCATAACGTTCACCGCTCGCCTCACAAGCATGCTGCGGTTAACATAGAGAAGTTGATGGGTCGGGAAAGTAATCGACCAAGTCATGACCTTTGTCTTCATTTGGATGCACCAGAAGAGCCTATTTCTATCATTCCGCAAAAAGACAAAGATTCGACATTTGGTCAAGCCATGTCGGTTGCGCTAACTTCCAGCACTCAAACACCTGACCATGGAAAAGATAGGGATTCAGCTTTGACCACCAGCTCCAGCAATGAAAACGAAAGAGAAGCTGTTGCTTATGTTGACACAAGACCCCTTCAGAGAACCACCTGCAAAGAAACATCCGCATTAAATGGCACCGTAGAAACCTGTGGCGGGCTTCCTAACAATGATGACCCACCACCATCAATGCCCGACGCGCCAAGCATGAGCTTACTGTGCACCAGCTACCCACTGAATACTACATCAACTCTCGAAGCAAACGAAGGTCATGCTCGGAAAAGAATGCCTAATCAGCAACTTTCGCAGCAATGTCAGCGAAACAAGCACAAACAAGTCGACAGAATCAGAAACTACAGCAGCTACATCAACAAGGACAACGACGAACTATTACACACACACACGCACACACACACACATGTATATAAATATATATATATATATATATATATATATATATATATATATATATATATATATCTTTAATCCACGAAGAAAAACATTTCAGAAAAATGTTTTCCGACGCGCGGAATCGAACGGGCGACCTCTCACTCCGCAGCGCGCTGAGTTAACCGCTAGGCCACAGAAGCGCACGTCCTCGAGCATACTAAGGAAGAGCTATTTATATTGTCACGTCACCTCAGAGGTCCAGGCGAGGTTTATTGTTCGTCGAGCAGCAGGGCTCTTGGCAAAACAGCGTCGGCTAAGCTCGCTCTTCAAAAAGGAGAGCGCGCGCACTTCTTTCTTTCGCGAGCTGTGCCACTGGTCATGCATTTCACCCACTACTGCAGGTGGCATTATTGCCCCCCTTCGCGAAATAGGGCATCGCCTCGATGGTCCAGGAAAGGTCTGAGGAAAACAAAATAGAAATCACACAGCTTAGACAACGCAAAAGTACAAGAATGGTAGAATGTCCCGCACGCACAGTCAATGAATGATGAGACGATGTCATTCACATAAATAAGAAACGAACGAACAAGTGAATGGTAAGGGAAATTATGGGCGCGCAAAATATGGCTTCATGCGCACGACATGAACTATGTCGGAGCTCGGTTGTCTTCCTTGTGTTCGTGTTGACGACGCAGTGTCCGGAACCACTTCGTACTTGACGTCACTCACGCGTCGTAGCACTTTATAGGGAGCGAAGTACCGACTAATCAACTTCTCGGAGAGGCCACGGCGACGAACAGGGGGTCCAGTCCCAAACTTGGTCTCCTGCATTATAGGTCATGTCTCTGTGGTGGGTGTTGTAGCGCCGTGCATCTGCCTGCTGTTGCAGGCCGATGTGCAGCCGCGCGAGCTGGCGAGCTTCCTCGGCACGCTCTGCAAATTCGTCGGCGTCAGTTGTCGACTGATCAGCGTCTTCACAGGGAAGCATAGCGTCCAACATCGTCTGAACTTCGCGGCCGTAGAGAAGGCGAAATGGTGTGAATCGCGTTGTCTCTTGAACAGCGGTGTTATACGCGAACGTCACGTATGGCAGGATCCGATCCCATGTTTTATGTTGGACGTCAATGTACATGGAGATCATGTCTGTGACTGTCTTATTTAGTCGCTCGGTAAGTCCGTTCGTCTGTGGATGGTAAGCAGTCGTCTTTCGATGCCTGGTGTTGCTCAGTCGAAAAACTTCACCCATAAGCTGCGCAGTGAACGCTGTACCTCTGTCTGTTATAACTGCAGAGGGAGCACCATGACGCAGTACGATGTGAAACATGAAGAACTGCGCAACCTCCGAAGCTGTGGCTCGTGGGATCGCCTCCGTCTCGGCGTAGCGTGTCAGATAGTCTGTTGCGACAATTACCCACTTGTTGCCGTCGGTAGACAGAGGAAAAGGGCCGAGAATGTCCATGCCTACTTGGTCAAATGGTTTGCGAGGTGGGTCAATTGGTTGAAGAAGCCCTGCCCGCTTACTGGATGGTGTCTTTCGGCGCTGGCATTCCCGACAGCCTTTGACGTACTGCTTGACGCTTGTCGAAAGTCCGGGCCAATAGTACGTCTCACCTACTCTGGCGAGTGTTCGTGAGTAGCCTAGGTGGCCAGATGTGGGCTCGTCATGACAAGCGAAGAGGACGTCGTCCCGCATATCCCTCGGAACCACGAGGAGGTAGGCCCGTACTCCTGCAGGAAGTTCGCACCAAGAATAACGCGCGGGAGCATTCATGTAGAACAAGGCAGCTGGCTACGAACGTAAATCCGCAAATCCGAACCCTACTCGTGCAGGAGCCAAGTGGAGTGACGACGTGGCCACCAGCCGTTCGAATCTGTGAGCCATGCCAGGGCGTGATCACCTTATTCAGCAGTGTGGCCATTTTCCCACTTAAAATCGAATAGTCAGCCCCGGTGTCCACTAAAGCGCCAACCGCATAACCATCTATCAGCAGAGGTATATCGAGAGAAAGCCGGTCATCCCGTTCAGTCGGATCTGCAGCCTTAGTTTGCGTCGATCGGAGGTCTTCAGCACGTCGACTGCCAGCGACCTTGCCTCCAAAGGTCGCGTTAGTTAGTTTTCCCGGCCGGGACTGGGTGACCGCGCGCCAGCATATCTCTGGGGCGGAGGCGAAAATCTCCCCGGCGACGGTGAGCGTGACTGGCGCCCGGCAGACGATGGCATGCGCTGCTGAGCCAGGTAGTCCTCGATGTGCCGGGGTCGCTGGCCATATCGGGGTGGCGCCGAATATGCAGAAAAGCCCCGCAGCCCAAGGCGCCGGTATGGGCACTGTCGGTACAAGTGGTCCGCTTCTCCACAGTGGAAGCACAGAGGTCGGTGGTCTGGAGTGCGCCACACATCCGATTTCCGAGGAGGCGTGCGTCTAACGTCGAGGTAATGTCCTGGTTGCTCCGAAGGACGTACAACTGGACCGGCATAGGCGAAAGGTGGTGACGGGCGCGGATCTTCGTAGTACTGCAGTGGCTGCACCGACTGAATGGAAGCCGTAGGTGGTGCATGAACGAACAGCGGCGGAGATGAAATAGGGCGCTTCAAGGCTTCCGCGTAGGTCGCACGACGGTATTCAGTCGGGACTACCGTAGTGTTGTCATAAGTTACAGGGTCACGGAGCGCCTGGTGTAGCTCGTCCTTTATGACGCTTGCTATGGAGCTTACCGTAGGAAGTGACGGGGCGGCAGCCTTCTGCAACTCTTCGCGTACTATAGAGCGAATGAGCTCTCGCAGACGCTCGGTGTTGCTCCCCATAGCCGTGAAAATGTCATTAGCGGACGCAGTGTTCATTTGCCGCTCATACAGGGTGGATCGATGCTGAAGCATCTTTTCCATTGTGACGGCCGCGGACAAGAACTCGTTGACCGTCTTCGGAGGGCTCCGTACAAGACCAGCGAAGAGCTGCTCTTTGACTCCTCGCATAAGGTGTCGCAACTTCTCCTCTGTCATTCTTGGATCGGCTCGTCTGAACAGGCGTGTCATGTCTTCAACATAGGCCGTCACTGTTTCGGTGGGCATCTGGATGCGCGAATGGATCGCTCGTTCAGCTCGTTCGTGGCGATCGGTGCTGGTGTACGTGTCCAGTAGCCGACGGCAGAATTCGCGCCAAGAAGTCAGTTGTTCCTCACGGTTTTGGTACCATGTTCGCGCTCCGTCCTCCAAGTAGAAATACACGCGCCGCAATTTGTCTGCGTCGTCCCATCCATTCAAAGCAGCCACACGCTCGAAGTCGACCAACCAGTCTTCGACGTCTTCGAGCTCAGTGCCATGGAACGGCGTCGGTACCTGCGGGCTCTCAAGCGTGTAGCGGTTCACCGCCGTGGTTTCCATACCGGTTGGGTTGGTTTGCACAGAAGTGCTGGTCATGCCTGTTGAAGTGCTGCGAACGGGAACGTCGACTTGCGGGGGAAGTCCCCTGATCCTGCGGCTGGCCCGATGCACGGGAGTGTTAACTGGCACTGGGCTTGTGGCACGGCTTCCAGGAGGGGTCTGCAGCATCCGTGAGGGCTACCCAGCACCTCCACCACTTGTCACGTCACCTCAGAGGTTCAGGCGAGGTTTATTGTTCGTCGAGCAGCAGGGCTCTTGGCAAAACAGCGTCGGCTAAGCTCGCTCTTCAAAAAGGATAGCGCGCGCACTTCTTTCTTTCGCGAGCTGTGCCACTGCTCATGCATTTCACCCACTACAGCAGGTGGCAATATACACCATTCAACGTTGGCGGTACGCCGATCTTGGGGGAATATCAGCGTGCTCTTTGCCATACCAGCAAACCAGCGAGATGGCGCAAAGTGCGCGCTTGGTGCCACACTTGTTGCGATGCGTTGGCTCTCCTATTAGCACTTTGGCCTGCAGGGCGTAGTCGCCTTTGCCCGGGCGCGCGCGCGTGCTTATCTTAGGGTGGGTGGATGGGGGCAGTTTTACGTCGTGTACTTTTGCCGGAAAGATTTCGTTTAGGTTGCAGAGCGTACAAAGGTCACTTCGCTCACTGCAGAGGCCCCGCTTCCGAAAGAAGCTCGCTGTTGAAACACAGTGAAGTAACAAGTGTGATACTTTTTAGTTCGCGCTCGTCCTTTGTATACCTGTGCGTACGTTTTGTGCGTCCTTCGCGCTTGAGCAGTGCGCTCCATGTTTAGATCTGCTTGCCGTTCTTCGCCTGAAATGCCAACTTGTTGCTATTGCATTCATTGCTTCGCCCTTGCAACGAAACTGACATTTTTTAGCACCCGCTCGAACAAGACGCAAAATATTGGTTAAGTCGTGCGACAACAATGCTACTGCAGTATAGGCCGAACACAATCTAAATACGTACAAATAAAAAAAAAAGAGAGAGCATCAAGCACAGTGCAAAAATACTCGACTGTTGCTGAAGACCAGCACACCATTCATTGAAAGATTGCGCTTATCTTACATGTAATAGGAACGTTAGGCCGGGTTCGTGCAATAATGTGGCAATGAAAGCTTATATACCACTATTAGGCAGGTCATCAACGCACTTTATCTGCCGACAATCGGCTGGAACCGCTCACAAGGAGGCGCCGCTGTGGCCATTGTATACGCGCAGCCGACCGTGTGTGCACACTAATGCCGCGACGGTGCTGTCTCCTATAGGTTAATCTCGCCGCCAATACGCCATAAATATCGCGCGTTTGCCGTTCGACGCCGTTGTGGTAGGCCTAACCACTCGCCCCGGCGCTGGAGAGCTCCGCCGCCACGGCCGCGCGGCGCCTCCGCCCCTCCGCCTGCTCTCTCTTCTCCTCCGCCTTTTTGGAATCCGTTGCCTTGGCTGCGCTCACGGAGGCAGGAAAGAGAGGAGAGGGCATGCCCAGCCGGCGCGCTACGTGAAATGTGTGGCGGAAATGACGTCATGTTGGCCATATCCATTGGGCACAATGGCGGCGTTGCTATGGTGTCATGTTTTGCAGTGTAGCTGGTGTAGCGGTTAGTCAGATAAGCGGCGTGGCATGTGCGCCTCCGTAGGGCTCGTGCTGAACTGTGGCGTACGATATCAATGCTTTGTGTCGCGCTGCTAGCTACGCAGTGTCCTCCGGCTGTTATTGTACCTAGCAACGTTTGTAAAACCTGTTGTTAGCCGCGGGGCTTCAATGCATGAAAGCAGCGCGTATACTCACGTGCCGTGCCGCGGATGCCACCGATGAAGTATTCAAAGTGCTCAGCGAAATCTGTTTTAGGCACTGTGCAAAAACGGAACCACGACGAACACCTTGCAGGTCAGTGACGGCTGTGCAGTGTGCCTGCTTGTCACAACGGACGAAACATTTGTACTCCGCTAACGACATGAGGACACCATGTGAACATATGTAGTTTCGTGTTCGATATGTGTGCAGTAACAACTAGCTTGTGCCCATTAAAACACCTTTTCTGTTTCGCTTGCTATGTTCGCCCCTGGCAGTGTACTCTCGGCGTTACAGCAACCGCGTTCGAATGTCACTCGCACACCTGCACCGTGCACAAGGTCAACCACCGCGGTTGCACAATGCTGACGCCGATGAGCTTTTACGTGGAACACGAGCACGATAACCGGGAGCCGCGTGAGAACCGGAATGCAACCACACAAGGCGGCGTACGGCTGTTCGTGTTGTCTGCATACAATGCGCCAATATATGTCGTGAAAGCACTGACACCACACTCGCCGTAGTCAGTGCATCTAGCATGACGTTCTCTTGTGTTTGCTTCCTTGTCGACGAGTTGTTACTCGCTGTGATTACTCGGACGAAATGATTTCGGCAATGGTATCGCATTGGTCCACCGAGTTAAGTTCCTTTCCGTTGGTTTCGGATAGCCACAACACGCGTGCCGTGCAGCCCACGTGGTTCTCGAGCCGGAGAGGGAAATTGACACCGCGATGCGTGTTGTTGTGTAAGTGATTGCATGGCTCGTAAAATGAGTGATGCAATCACTTATCAAGGGCGATTAATTTCTGATCGCACATTTAGTCTGCACTGCTGAAAATGCTTGATATTGTTTTGAGATGCGCTTTAGTCTACGTCATAACATTTCCATCGATACTAGAGTGTGCAGCGTGCTTACACGTGTGGCAACGTGAAAAAAGAAGTCTGTGTACAGAGACACACTGTATATAATGATGTTCGGCTTGACAACAGTATCGAGTGAGTATACGTGACTGTGGGAGCTATGTGCGTCAATTCTAGCATATGTAACGTATGATGTCAACGAAGACGGCGTCCGCGCGCGTTTCTGCCGTACGGGCGCTCGTACTCACATGCATGTGTTTTACTGAATATTTAAGGATCGGTTACGCTTATAGAACACGCGGTCATTAAACGCTCACGGCGTGCCCCTGACTGTCGGAGGATGCGCATTGTTGTGGGAATATGACAGCGCAAAGCAAGACTTATTCTGGAAGCCCTTTTTTGAAGCGATTTATTAAAAAAGGAGTGCTTTCATTCCTACATAACCAGTGGCTATTGCGAAACAACGTCCCGCCTTCTTTTACGTGAAAGTTCGTTTTCGCTGCGAAATTATTTAAAACGAAATACTCGTGTCAGGTGTGTGTACAGCAATGGCGTGTTGAACAAAGGGTAGTTTAAATAAAACTAATCAGTCTGTGTGTTTTTGTGTTGGTTATTTGCAGAATCCCGGATCGCTTCTCCCGCCTCTTCGCTGCAGTTCACTGCCACACTCGGGAAAACGAAGGGGTCGCTATGGTGTGGTGCCTCACCACTACTGGTCAGAACATCAACCGCGGCGTTCGCCTTGTCAACAAGGCAGTCGGTCCCATATTTCCTTTGGTTGGACAAGACAACGTAGGGAAAGAGGTGAGTGGCGCCCACCTGAAGGAGCCTTAAACAATTGTGTTTGTTGTCTTAAAAGAGGCTCACGTCATATTGTGCTGCAACTTTGTCACCAAGTAACATGTTATGAAAACTACTATTTGGTAGTTGTGTTTTACACGATAACGGAAAAACCACAGTTCCTTACCATGCCTGTTTACATTTTTTTGTTTTGTTGCGAGCCTTCATTATGTCTGTGTAAATCACTAATTTTGTGGGTTTCGCAAACTCTTCCTACAATTCTGTTTTCTCATCATGATATCACGTTCTTCTATTCAGGTGCCATTTTTCACGGCTGCTCATGCTGAACAGGAGCGACAACATAGCAAGTCACAAGTCCGATTGCTCGAGCCATCACTACTTTTTTATTTATTCATAATCATAAGAAATAAATATGGAAACATGATGCCGATATCTGCAGTTCATTTTTCACGACATGACACTATGCACATCACATTCACCCATTTCGCTTGACTGTGCTCATAAAAGCATCTAAACGAGGAATAGCTGAACTGCTTCATTGAAAATCAGATACCATCTGTTCGCCCTTTCCACATTACTGTACCGGAAATGGTGTGTTGTTTTGACGAGTTTTATTAAAATGTAGCTAAAGTTGAACCATTATTTTTTTGCAGTCGCTCGGCACAACTGCCAGTATTATTCGAGTTGCTTCTACTGAACACTTCACCATTTCCAGAAGTAGTCGCGCAAAAGTAGCGCAAAGGTCAATTGAGTATCTGATAGCCGTAGAGTCGCTTGACGCTTCGTTCGGTGTCGTTGGACCCAGGTAGGAGCGTCACCGGCAAGAGTCATCTGACTCCCTCAGTAGTGGTAGTGTGACCCTTCGCATAAGAGTCCTAAGAGAGTCCGGGGACTCTCCTAGAGGGCGCCGACTTTGACCCATCAAGGGAGTCACCGTGCCTCTTTAAAGAGAGTCGTATAGTTGGCAAGTCAGAACTCTCAAAAAAGAGTCACACAGACAATTTTTTTTTTTGCTTAGAGCGTAGTGTATAAGAGTAGCTCACCTCTAGTAGGTGTTAGTAGGTACGTATGCGTTTGTGGACAGGTTATTTAAGACGTCGTGCGGATTGGTACGAGCTGCGCCACGCTGCAATAAACTACGTAGAAAAGCAAGGAAAATGTATAATTAAGCATCAGTGTTACAGGAACAGGGTACATTGCTGATGTCGCCTAGAGGACGATTAAATTCTTGGACGTCATCAAAAGCGTTCTCTATGCGCCGCTGTTTGTTGTATTCAGCTTCCGCGGGTGTTAAGAAACCAACTTCGCTTTTGTGAAGCAGACGCGCATGTCGCAAATGCAGCTGCTTTAATCCAAAAGTAAGTAAGCAATAAGTTGTTAAATGCGTGAGCAATGGGAATGAAGATGCGTTTTTGTCGGCCTGCATTTGTTTTTAAAGTATGGCAACTGCGATTACAAGTTGCACGAATCATTGGCTCCACGTGTTGAGCCACCTGAGGGAGAAAATCATTTTTTTCTGCCCTATCGGCCCACACGGAACACAATGGTCTCGAGCTCAGCATTCGCAAGTGCGATGCCGCTTGTCCAGTGTTTCTATTTACATGATAGCTCACTCTTCTTGACGATTGAAAGCCTGCTTCGTTGACTTCGCGAAGTAATTCCTCAGAACCAGCACGATCAAATGCGCGAGTAAGAGAAGCAACAAAGAAGCAAACGAATTTCCTGGAGCCACAACATTTATATGAGGACGCAGTACCAGTGAACCTATACACACTTCTCGGCTGTGCACAATTGTCTGCGGGTTTCTCCGGCGCAAGCTGCAGCAGAGGGTGACGTTCTTTCTCGGACTCATGGGCTTAGGGTGCATTATCGGCTTTTGCACGGTTTCGCTTCACTGCCTGTATTCGCGTGACTTCTGTCGAGGCATCTCTGCCTTGTTCGCTTTCTTCTCCACCAGGAACCCGCTGCACAATCTCGCCTATCCCGGCATGACCCAGTGGTCTACTTCATATAACTGTAGCGCCACCGAACTACCCACTTCACGGCGCGCAGCGCCATCTGCAGTTTCTCCAAATATTCAAAAGCGAAGCTTGCATTCACTGGCCTCTGTAGCTGCTGGTGGTGATGTTCCGAAAATTTCCCTTCTCCACACCTTCATTTTCATTTTCCGTCCCTTGCTATACTATACTATACATGGTTATGTTAGGTTTTACCCTCACACTTCCTCTTTTTCTTCTCTTCACGCTCAAATCACTCCCTTTACGTCACCCTCGCTTCCCTTTCTACCCCTTTTCGCATACCATGCTATACATGGCTATGCAGTGGTGCTCCGTCTATCCTCGTCCCATCTCTCCTCCTAACCATTACATCACTGCTCCTCACCCTTACTTCTCTTACCTTTCCCATGGAACACTACAGTATAGAAGGCTATGCTACGCTTTTTTTCTCACTCTTATCTGTTTCTTTCCATCTCTCTGTTTGTCTCTATTTATCTCTATATCTCCTCCAGAGCAATGCCATCATATGGTTCCCATACATGGCGGTTTTCCTGGCGAACATTGAGAACGGAGTAGTTACAACGCTCGCTTCAAACCATGCGTACGCAGGTTCGCATCCCACTTTGCCGCATCCCACTCTTGGTGTCCGTCTTAGAGCGCGTTTGCTGGGCGCAGACATACCAGGTGGTGGCTAGGCAACGCGCAGTGACATTAGAACTAGGCGAGTTTCTGTGAACTGTTTCTAGCCGATACTCGACCTTAAAGAGCTCTGCTATAAAAAGCCATGAACCATGAACTTCGCAAACTACATTCACCTTATAAAGGATTTAAGTGTAAATTGAAGGACTCGTTTTCTTTGTTAGACGCAATATTAACCAGAACTAACAGACAATGATGCCAAGGAAAGTATAGGGGATGTTATTAGAAGCAATTGTAATGTAAATGTGAAGAAAGGAAAGAGGACGAAAAGATAACTGGCCGCCGGCAGGTACCAAACCTACGACCTTCGAATAACGCGTCCGATGCTCTACCACTGAGCTACGGCGGCTGTCATACATCTGTCCACTTAATAGTGTATATATGTGCATTTAAACATGGGAGCGTCAGTCCGCGCGGGAGCGTCAGGTTCTTTCTATGTCCCTGTTTCCTTGCTAAATTCTACAATGTTCCCTTCATTCATAGCGAGGGTCTCGTTCTTGCAGACTCGGTGCCTTCAGGTATTATGCGAGGGATTATTGGTCTGCTGCCAGCTCCCAATAAGATCACGTACTCTGTGACGCCAACAGGCAAAAAAAGGGTGTTCCATACTCTCCGTAATGCCTACTGGAGGCAATACGGAAAGAAGATTGTCATTTCCGCACGTGATGGCTCCAGTAAAGAAGTCCAGGGACGAATCTGGGACACATGTGGAACTGCTAGCTAACCAAACTTGACGAGCACATTGAGCCAACACATTATAGTCAAAGGTTTCATAAATAATACGAGCCCCTGATCCCAAGAAAGAATGGTCGTTTGAAATACTGGAAAGAGCATGGAGCTGCACTTCACCCAGGTATCGCCAAAATTGCTTTGCGATACCTTCCCATCCTTGCTACTGAGGTGCACAGTAAGCACATCTTTTCAACTTCAGGAAGCACCATAACACCTGGGTGAGAGAGCCTGAAGCCAGGTCATGTGGAACAGCAAGAAAATTTGTAGGCCTTCGGTAGCACTTACTCACCGCGTTATGGGCTCGAGGACATGAGAATTTTTTTTCGTCTAATTTTTATTAAAATCATTTGTATTCGATATTCGATACGACATTTGATATTTTTTGTCGACTATTCGGCCCTATTCGATTCGAATTCGATTCGAGATGGAATTTCACTACTCGCGCACCGCTATTATTAAGGCTTGGATGGGAGTGCCTCTTTTGTTTTTTTTCTTTGACAATGTTCTCATCTATTAGCCTAAGCGATATAATGATGATTGTCCAAGCGTTATTCCACGATGTCCCAGTTTCTCTATGACAAATACTATATAACTATACCGCAGAAACGCACGAACAATAGACAAAGCTGCCATTTCACGCGGCGCTTCATATTATTCGGCAAACGCGTGGAACCACCGAAGCGCCTCTATCCATTTGTGCAGTAATGAATAGTATTATACTGCGTTTTCATAATGTTCCTCTGCCCATTTCCATTAGCATTTATGTATGACAGAATTCAGCTAGCGTATTTCCCAAGAAGAGAGAAGGGCACTGGCAAGGTCGGGCTTAAATTTTTTTACATGTGCAATGCATCCAATGAGCTGTGACATCCAGTAGATCATGTTATTTTTAACGCGATAGCGTTGAAGAGCTCGTTTCGCTGAAATTCGGGCGTCGGCGCCGGTGCCGGCGTCAGCGTTGGCGTCGTTGGTTGTGAACGAAAAATCATCATCTTGTCCGTAACCGAGAAATCGAGAAAGACGCAAATAAATTAAATAATAAAAATTTCCGGGTCCGAGTGGGGCTCGAACCCAGGCCGTCTGCGTGGCAAGCAAGTGTTCTGCCACACAGCCACGTCTCTGCTTAGAAATACAGGGAAAATAACTTCCTCTGCTTGGAAATGCAGTGAAAATAAGTTTCATGCTTCGAAAACGCAAGCATCCTTATCTATGCGTCGCAATATAACAGGTAATATCCAAGTAATAAGCGTACATTGCCATCGGGCGTCAGGACATGTGACTATCTTAACGACTTCGTAGTTATAAGCCGGCCACCCATTCCAAAAGGCACACCTTTGTGCGCGTATTCCCTGAACACCACCTAGTGGGTGCATAGCAAGTATGGACTATACTCCATCTCACAATTACCTTGCAGTACTGGCGAAGCTACGAGGAGTACACAGGCAGAAATCTTGCGCAGCAAATAATATAGTTCCGGACATAACTATTTGATTATTAATCATATACAAGGGTTTTAGCTGTGCTTCTTGCATGACGCGTTACTGCGATACGAAGTACGTTAGGCGTGTACTTCGCAAACTCTGACTTATTGTGGCAGTTACCAGCTGGTAATCGTAATAACCTTCCTAACCGCGATGACGTACAGCAACATCTTGGACGGAGGGTGGGACGGGACAGGGGTTAGTTTCCTTTTGCGCCGGCGTCGTCCTAAGGAAACTGCTGGACCAGTTTTAAATATAGTTTATTCATATTGCCCAGACACTCTTCTCTATCTATGTTTTATGCTACTGGCCCATTGGACGTGTACATAATGCTTTGAGCAAGCCGCGCCATAATGTCTGTGGGAATTCCAGTTATTTTGCATCATCTGTAAGGCTTGAGTGCGCAAACGCGAACAGCTGAATTTATTATCAAACAAACCAGCGATAACGCTCGAATGTCCTTGCCGCACGTATAAATGCCAACGGGCCGTGCCGCGGATCAGATTATTGACAGCCGACGCTCTCTTCGCCAATGCCTCCTCTATTTTATCAATGCCAGCCAAATGCACCCGTTCCAGCCGTTCACCACCCTCTCCTGCCCTTTTCTACTCTCACCCATCGCCTAGCCTTCGCGTGTGCTTTGCGTTCATGGGGGAGAGTACCCGTCATGCAGTGCCTCACGACGGAAATCATATGAAGTAATTTTTTGTTCAGTTGGGTGCATATCCGTGGGGCGGCGTCTTGCATCCCTCGTGTTCACTATGTTGGCTGTCACGCTGGCTCTGTAAGAGACACGGTGTTTTGAGATAGCGCGCCTCCGTTCTTGGCGCTATGCGGGCAACCAATGGGGACGCGTCACTGCGACGCTGCAGTGCATGCGCTGCCTTTAAGAGGTGCCTCACGAGCGCTGTGAGGCGGCGGCGGCATTGCTTCGAGCTACAAAGAAGGAGCACGAAGCAACAAATCGGACAGACGAATGATATAGGAGAGGGAAAACGCGTCTATCGCATCTCAGTGCGAAAGCGCTTGGACGCACGTGTGACGCAAGCAGCCCTACCCAACATGTGGCGTCGCATCACGACCACTCCCTGAACTAAGGCGACCGGCGGGTCCCGTTGAGGGGCGAACGTTTGCACTGGCATTGAATAAAATAGAGGAAGCGTTGTCTTCGCCGATATCAGTGCACAGCGTGCATTGCTGGCTGTAGTTTGAGTGTCGGTTTTCCGGCCGCAAGTTCGGACAAATTGTTGTTCAACCTTAAATGCAAATTTAAGGTTGAACAACCTTTTGCACGTACTAAGCTTTTACAGTTTTCATGCCTACATCTAGCCATTTCAGAATGGAATCGGCGACGATGTAATGTAGCTAAAATAACTGATTCAAAGACGCTCTAAATGAGGCGCTCGAGGGAAAAAAAATCTTAAATTAATTAAGCACTCAATTATTTTCAATAAAAAATTTTTCCTTCCCATATTGTTACGATGCGGGAATATGCAGATGGTGTAAGTTTATTTTGTGTATAACGTAGGAAATGCTGTACGATAATGTACAGCGTGTATTGCTTGCTGTAATTGGACTTTCCCTTTCGCGGCCACAAGTACGGCCAAATACAGACTTTCACCTTCAAGAAGCCTACTACTGTCTCCGTCCACGTCACGACCACATGACAATGTACTACACCTGCGCATTTTAGTACGCTTGAGATAAGCCCTGATGCATGCAGTTCGTTGCTCGGAGCTGAACGCGTGCCTTCGGCTCGGCTCCCTGGTATTTTAAGCCTTCAGAGGTTGTATAACCAGTGCACGGTAGCCTTGAAGCACGCTGTTGAAACACGATAGACTTTCGGCATTTAAGAAACAGCACGAAACTGCCACGATAGAAGTCAGCGATCCCTAATATAAACGTTGATATAGAGTTATGTGTAGTCAGGTTGCTCATGAAACAATCGAGCGCATTGGAGCTCATATAAGCATTAATGCTCCATATATCGCAGGGACTGCCGACAAAAAAGATTGTAGGCTTTCGTCGCTGGTTTGTTACTTCTTCACTTTTCGATGTGCATTCATAATCGATTATGGTGTATCACGTATTTATGTGTTGCTTCCAATCCGCACAGCTATCAGTGAGCACCTAGGTGCATATATGCGAAATCCTATTGTCGGCGTCTTCGAGGTCAGTAGGCTCCTCAAGCAGGGCGCAAAAATTCGGCGCAATTTTGGCGCTCCTGCATATTCACTTGTGCACCATGGCACGTAGCAGGCGTTGAAACACCGTTTAAAACTCAAAAATGCGTTGAAAGCACTCGAAACGCACAATTACACGCTTTCGTAGGCTATGACGCGTGCGCGCCACATGCAGACGCTCTCGACAGCTTCAGGGGTTCAGTACAAAGTTGAGAAAGTGATTACAGCAACCATGGAGCTACGGCGCCGCGGCTACGATCGCCCGTCGGAGCATCACCCGAGAAGCGGCCATAGCATGGAGCGCGGCCGCTTCGTTGGTTCCACTGCCCCCCTTCTAGTACACTCAGTGATGCCAACCAAAGTCAACCTTTTATCTCTAGATTGACCCCCCGAAAATACCCTAGATTGCAACAAAAATCGCTAGCTTGAATTTAAAATGGAGTTTTTCAGGCTAATTAACATTTAACAAATTATAAAGATAGTTCGCTGTGTGCCCCAATTTTTCCTAATCGTATTGAGGTAAAAAGAAACATTAACAGCCACTGAAAGTTTTTTGCTGCATTTTCTTAGTTTCCCCTTACTGCATTTTCTGCGGAGTAATGGCACTAAGGCACTTGTAGATGGCGCGATTTTCTTTAGAGACAGACAGATTTGCCAATTTCACTATGCTCGCTCATTGAAGGCATAGATGTAATCGTTCGACTCAAGTGCAAGTCTTGTAGCGTAGCGCCTTTGTTGTGCTTGCAGCCTTGGAGGTGCACGGCGGTCGATTTCTAATTTACACATTTGCTATCAGCGTTGCATGATTCTCAGTTGATGTACGGGGGTCCTTTTTTACTGGCTGATAGCCATCCTGTGTGCTTTGGATCAGCTTCGCATTTGGCCCAATATTTTTGTGACTGGTGGTGGTAGAAACAATTATTGGCACTGTAGAGCGCGGGGGCGAGCCCCCTACATGACATGTGGGTGCTCCCTCACTGTGAGGAGGTAGCCTACTGTATTTGCTCTTATGAAAATAGTGCGAAAGAAAGACTGAGAACACGTGAGCCTGCAGTCTTTTCGGCTTTTCCATCACGACGATTTCATAATAGCGGCTCCGTACCAATTAACTCACCCTACTATCAGTCCTATTTTAGTCTCTTTCTATCAAAATCGGCTAGACCAGAAGTTATTAGACGTGGAGACGTTGCATGTGGAAGGCACGCGGCGAGTGTGGATTTGCGCGTTTTTATGTGCACTACAAGACAAAATGTAACTTTGCTTCACAGAAAAGCAATCACACAGGGCGCTTATGATGATACGCGTGTCAGTGCCAAACACTTACGACGACAAGGTTTCGTTCCATGCCAGTATTATGCATGTTAATCTCGCTTTCCCTCTCCCAGCAGAACATCGAATCTCTTTCGATGGAAAACCAGCCAATAGCGGGAATTATCGTTCTTTATGGCCTTTCTAGTTGAAAGAGCGTGATTACTCAGTAGCACCTGTCATCCGCATTGTAGCATTTCCAGAGCCTCTGAAAAATCCCTAGATTGAACAAAAAAGACGCCAAATCCCTGAAAGAGGTAGAAAATCCCTAGATCTAGGGATAAATCCATAGGGTTGGCATCACTAAGTACACTGTACTAGCGGGGCTGGCGGGGCGCCGTGCAGCCGGGGCTCGCCGTTGTACAAGCCCCCCTTATATTACTGATGCAATAAAGTACCAAGAGTGATCGATCGCTGATTGCAAATAGTGTCTGCATTGCTGAAGGCACAATATGTCGTTTTGAGATGGGGTTTCGTGTAAGCCCTAATAATATTTGCATCGATAATCAAGATGCAGCGTGCGTCCACTCGCGCAAACGTGGATAACAACAGTCCGCGTGGAGAACACTTCGGCGTACTAAATAAATAGAATCATAGGTGCGCGCACGGGGGGCCAGGGGGGGGGGGGGGGCGGCCAACCACACCCCGTCACCAATGAGGGGAGCACAATGTCAGCCCCCATACATAAATATAATACGGAGGGGGGCGCTGCTACTCGGGGACATAATAGGGAGGGGGGGGGGGCGGCGACAAAGCCCCGCCCCACTGAAGGGGAACCCTACGCACGCCTATGAGTATAATGGCTTTTGTTGAATAGAGACGATATAGCTTGAGGAGGAGATTTAGCAGGGCAGTTGCAGCATGTATGCGGCAAATTGGTTAAATTCGACACGCCTAGTCGGGAAAGTGAAGACCTCTGATAACACAATATCGACAGCACGCGTTGCCGGGGCCGCCACCATGCATGTTTTTATCTTCGTTTGTGGTTGCTGTGTTTGGGGAGTGGATCAAATGACAAACACTGGTGGGGCAAGTGATTCTATAACTATTTCAAGTTATTAAACTGACTCATGCTCTGGTTTCGAGTGACTGCTATTAAAAATAGTCAAGTATTCATTTTGGGCAGGTCCTATAACAGTTGCCGCTGTGCCTAGTCACTGCAAAAAGAAAAAAAAGAGAGGGTTGAATTTTAGCATTATTTTAATAAAACTCATGCAAATAAGTCACCGAGCTATTCGGCAGAGTAAAATAGGAACTGCGAAAAGGTTGTTCGAGATTTCGGATTAAGCAGTTAAGATCGGCCTCGCTTACATACATGCGTGTGAGCATAACCAACTAAAAAGTTCGACTGCGATGCGCATTGTATCATATGCTGCGAAAGACACAGCAGAAGTTGGCATGAAGTTTTTATATTTATTTCTGATCATTATGGATTATTAATAGCACAGTGACGGCTGGAGGCATCACACTTGTGACTTCCTATGTTGCCGTTCCTGTTCACCGTGAGCAGCCATGTGAAATTTTATCTGAAGAACAGGACGTGATAATGTGTTGAGGAAACGGAACTGTAATAAGAGTTTTCAAAATACTGAACAATAAAGAGTCTACATAGACACAGTAAACAGTCACAAAAAACAACAAATGCAAACAGACATGGCAAGGAACAATTCATTGGCATTATTGTGTGAAACACAACTTAAAAATGGTAGCTTTTGGAACATGGCACATGGTATCAAATTTGCAGGACTTGATGATGAGGGCTTCTTTTAAACAACAAACGATATTTGTTTAGGCTCTGTCACGATGTAACGCCCGGCACGTTTTGTTCGAGTCGGCGGAATGGACTCAAGAAAGGCGACACAGGTGAGACGAAAACACACCCTTCATTTCCCACACAGACATACATACATACACGCCCACACACAACAATAGAATTAGCTAGAGATGACTGAAGTTCCTAAAACACACTAATTATCGCGTCCTATCAAGTTCTACGCGGGTCGGTTGCGTCTACGACGACCGGGATGAAAACTGTCAGCCGCTTACAGTATTGTCTTCACGCGCTGACCCGCACCGTCGATAGTCGCGTCCGTCGCTCGTTGCGTCCGTCGCCCTGGCGTCGCCGCGGGTGCCGGTCGCTCCACACACGAGACGTCGTACTCGTGCGTCGCGTCTCTTTTGCAGACAGGGTTGGTACCGGCCGATACTCCTGGCACGCCCCCTCGACTCTGCTGTGGGCTGTGCGCCGTTGACTTGGACGACGGGCGGCCGCAAGCCCGGGTTTGTTCGCGGTCGGCGCCGCAAGCACACTTCACCCTGGCAGCTCACAGCACAGCCGGCCAGCTGGACGACCACAGCAGGAAGACCGCAGCTCGCCGAGACTGCAACTCAGGCCGGCTCTCCAAGCTCTGCAGCCCTGGGGCGAGACCCAGACTGCCCGGTCTTCCACCGTCTTCTCCGCCGTTCTGCTATCCGCCTTGGCCTTGCCGTTCTGCCGTGCGCGTGCCCGCCCTGCCACGATGGCTCCTCACGTGCGAACACCCCGCTTCTTTCTCGTCTTCGATCGTCTCCTTCCATTCCTTTCTTTTCTGATCTTCCTCTTCCTCTTACTTTTGACTTGTCATTCCTGACAGGCTCCTTACTACTCACCCCTTTTCCTCCGTTTTACTGTCCAACCAAGGGGAGTATAGGACCGAGTACCTCGTCGACAGGGCGAACAGCTCTTATGACTTTCCCTGCAAGAGTGGCAAGACGGCAGACCATGGCGTGCACTAAGAAAAAAACCGGCTCGATGGGGAGTAACGTCAACTTTAGTCCTCAAATCGTGTCATTAGCCCACCAGAGGACCAATTGCGGTGGAGGGCATGTCGTGTGCAACTTTGGAGGACAAAAGGATGGACGAATGGCTCACTGTAGGGGTTGAAGGGAAGAAAAAGACGCTTTTTCTGCAGCCCTTGTTGGGAGCACGGCTCAGCAACCTTTGAAAGGTAGGGTGCACCTGACCCTCGGTCAGGTGCACCCTGATTGTTCCGAAACTTGCCTTTCTACTTTGTCGGGGTGGTGGTCGCACGCGGCGGGGTGCTGAAGGGGGTAGGAATGCGGCAAATGCATGTTAAAAGGTTCACTGTACTGATGACAAGGCTCGTCAGCCCGCTTACTGTTGCGATCAAGAAAATAACGCGAGAAAAGATTAATTTGTAAGGTGTTAATGCTGCACCGCCAATTATGAGGACTTGAAATTTGTTCACCAATAAGCTTCAAAACATTTACTAGCGGTGACAATCGTGCAAATGTGACAGACATTTCAGCGCGTATATTGTGTATCCATCCGCGCCGCACTTTCTTCTTCAGAATCGCTCACTGCAGTCACGAGTGCGGTTTGTGTTCGTCACTTGTGATCTTTCTTGCTCTGATTTCGTGGCAAGCGAATGCCGCTGTCAACACAGACTATCAACGCAGCTGTGAAAGCATACTTCGCTGCATGTGCTGCAAAAAATGTGGACGCGCATGTAAGTGTGTTTCTGTGGAACGGCCAGATCCAGCTTTCACGGACATCGGCGTTTAGTTCGCGTGTCTTCCACCACGTGCCGCATGACTTTTATCTTTTGAATCTCGCGCGAAGTCAAGAGTTGCGTCAAGGCAAGAAAGAAAAGGAAAAAAAACAAAAAGTTCAGAACACACAGCTTCACGACTTGGCGTGGCCTGCCGCGTTCGTTGCTAACGGCGACAAAGATAAGACCGGCGAGCTGCGATGTTAAAATGGCTAGTCATTCCTCTATCCTATGGCAACGACTCGTTTCACGCATCAGAAAAAGAAAACGGTGCCCGACTGCACCGGGAATCCGGAAGGGCAGCCAAACGTATTATTTTATTCCGTTCGCATTTGTTTACAGCAAGTATGTTATGCCCGCCGTTTGTCCGGTTCGCGATGTAGAGAGGAAACCATGATCTTGCCGGCGCGGCCACGTCAAGAAAAATTAAGAACAACTGTGCCTAGTTAAACCAGTGTAACCATAGACAAGCCTTATTAAGCCATGTTGAGCATGGTAAAACCTAATTAACTGCGCATAACTAAGCTAATGAAATCACACCTCAAAAAGCCCTAATTTAGCCGAGCTGAGATTCTCGTGTGCCTAGTAATACCGAATTTTGTAAGATGCGCCAAGCTTAGCCTAATACTAATTAAGAGTTAATATAACTAGTGGTAGCTCGACTATTTAGCTAATTAAGCTTACCTTGACATGGGATGGAAGCTAATCGAGACCAAGCTTCAAATTTGCAAGTTAGGGCAATTTACCTAATAAAGGTAAGTAAGGTACTTGGTGCTGTGATTGCCAAGCGATTCCCAATGAAACCCGATCGATGCCTATCCGATACTCGTGAATCGCAATGTGATCGCGTGAACACTTCGTGCATGGACGTGTGAATGAACGTGTGCCTAGTCAATTGCCAAGGCGAGTGCCGACCAGTTCTGCTCTGCCCCAGCCTTACGCGACTCAGCGCAAGCTGCGCAAATTTTTTACCATGTTGAAAGGCTCGGCTGATGGCAGATCATGAAGCAGTTGGCGCACATTTAATGACTTGACAGTCGAATGATAGCATTTCGCAATGTTTAGTTCTAGGTTACTTAGCTTGTAGCGTCTGCTTACTTTTCGTCCCCGTGTTTTCCGAGCTTTTTTCTACTGCTTAGGTTTCTCTGGATGCACAGAAAGCTGCTGTACTTCTTATAATAATTGTCGGGGTTTTGCGTCCAAAGAATACGATATGAATGTGAGAGATGCCATAGTGGAGGACCCCCGATAGTTAGACCACGTGGGGTTCTTTAACGTGTACCTAAATCTGAGCACATGGGCTTCCTGCATATTGCGTCCATCAAAATGCAGCCTCCGCGAACTAACATGGTGCTACCAAACGTGTGGTCAAAACTACAAAGTACGGCCGCGGCGGCGCATTTTCGATGGAGGCGAAAATGCTTGCGACCCATGTGCTTAGATTTAGGTGCACATTAAAGAACTCCCGGTGGTCGAAATGTTGAGAGCCCTCCACTGCGGCGTCTCTCATCATACGGTCGTTTTGAGACGTTGGACCCCAACAATTATTATGACTATTAAAGTACAAAGTAATCGTTCTAGAAGGTCTTGGCTCGCGGTACACACAAATCGGCGCAATAGCACACATGATGACGCACGTGTG
>JALIZH010019529.1:0-20577 GCA_030522465.1 Rhipicephalus appendiculatus | reverse complement strand
TGCTTTGCCTTATTTTGTGTGAGCTGATTCTATTTCATTTCTGCTAACTTCTCAATTTTGTCATTTCATCTAACTTGCTGCTGTCCTGTGCATTTCCCATCCCTTGGTTACCATTCCATTACTCGAACTGTCCATCAGTTATCTGTCCTACCCATTTTGTTGCCGGACCAGGTCCATTTCTTTAGCATAATGTCAACTAGATATCCTCTACCCACTTGTTCCCTGACACATTCTGCTGTCTTCCAATCTCTTATATTTACGACTACAATTTCCCGTTCCATTGCGAACTGCGCGGTCTTTATCTTTCTCTAGTTTCTTCATTATCCTCCCAAGTTGCAGCACCATACGTTAGAAATGGCAGTATGCAGAGACTGTATACATTTCACTTTAGGGATAGTGGCAGATTGCCTGTCATTATTCGAGAGTGCCTGCCCCATGCGCTCCAGCAAATCCTTATTCTTTGGAAGATTTCCTTTTCATGCGCAGGCTTTCCTGTTAATATTTTGCCTAGACAGACACACTCTTCTTTTGATTTAAGGGTACAGTTGTCTATATTAAACTCTCACTGAGTCACCGCACCACCCTGGCGTTATCACTGCCTTCTACATATTCATCTTCAATCCTACTTTGACGCTTAGTTTAATTTTTGAACCATTTCTTGCAGTTTGTCACCATCATTGCACAAGAGTATGATGTCGCCTGCAAAAAGTTATTTGCTAAGACATTTCTCACTGATCTTTATTCTTATTTCTTCCCAATATAGCTGTTTACATACTTCTTCTAGACAACCAGTGTCTTCAGCATATTCCTATTTAACCCTACTTTATTATTTCCCCCGTTTAATGTCTTCAATAATTTTTTACAGCTCGTCATTATCAATGCCGAAGAGCACCATGTCATCTGCAAATCGTAGGTTGCCGAGATATTCTGTTAATCTTCATTCCTATTTCTGCCCACCCGAGTTGTTTAAGGGGGGTATGGTAGGGTAAACCCCCCAAAAAATTGAATTTGCAATTTTGACAGCGAAAAATCCACTGCACTCTGAGGAACAAACCTGTGGAAGCCCGACGTCGAGCGGCCGCTCCAAGCGGTTTAAATGCCGCGCCAAAGTGCGCCGCGCTCACAGGCGTAAGCAGTACGCGCACATAAAACTTCGTTTTTCTCAAATTGCGGTTTTTATAAATTTCTCAACTTCAATGTACCTTTTCTCAAAAAGTATTGAATTGATTCCGATGAAACTTTGCATGCATGTGCTACGACAAGTTGGAAATAATCTGAACTAAAAAAAATTGTCGATTTTCTAAAAAGTAAGGCTGTAAAAAAATTACACAGCAATGCGCACCCTCTGTGGCTTTGTGCGTGCAGTAATTTTATTTTTTTCTTACAAAAACTTCATAACGGATGTCTAATTTTTTTTAGTTCAGATATAACCTACAGGTCTCAACAATAATACGGCTTAATATCATTACATTCCTTTCAGTGGTTGCAGAGAAAAGGTACATTGAATAATCGAACCACTTTAAAGTTTGGCAGTGGGCCACAGGAAGGATAGGCAACCCAGACATACAAAAAGGGTGTCACGTGATAGCCAGTGGCATTCTAGGTGAGCACGTAAACTTTTATGTGAATACTTGCAGCCGTTTCTAAAATATTACGTTAAAGCTGACATATACCATTTGCCCTACCATACCCCCCTTAAGTATATCTTCCAAGCATTCAGTGAACATTGGGGAGATCGTATCTCATTGTCTCACACCTTACTCTATCCCAATTATTTTTCTTTTCTTGTGGAGAAGCTAGGTAGGCTGTGGATTCTTTGCAGAAAACAGCTAAGTTATTTATATATGTTTCAAGCACTCGTTGAAGTAAGGCTTTCAAGGCTCGTAGTTATCTCTACTGAGTCAAATGCTTTTCATAGTCTATGAAAGCTACAGAAAGGGGTCTGTTGTAGTCAGCAGATTTCTCTATTACCTGATCTCACATGATTGAGATTCATTGTAGAGTTTCCTTTCCTGAAACTGCCTTGACCTCAATTTCTTTCAGCTCTCCTTTATTGTATATTAATATAATGGTCTCTTATTTCCAGCTAACTGGCACTTTTGATGCGTTGAGGCAGTGGGTGTAAAGTGTCACAAGTTTCTTCTATATATGATCACGTTCATCTTTGATCAAATCGGCTGTTATGCAGTCTTCTCTGACTGCTACTACATGAGGCATATCGCGTATGGCCTTTCCAACCTCATCAATAGTTATACCTCCTTGCGAAATGAATTATGATCGACTGTTTATAAATGCATGCAATTTACATAATTAGAGGTACTGGAGACCGAATTTAAAGGAAGTGCTAGAATAAATTATAGTGTAATATACTGCAATATGTAATTACAATGCATGTAATTATCTCATTGCTGTTCAGTCAGTCATGTTATATTTCCTCATAAACCGAATTGAAGAACCCACTCAAATTACGTGCGATAGTTATCTGCTGGCAGCAAGCTTCCCCAAAAAGGAAATACAAATATTTTGGAATTCCTACCCAAATTCTCCACGTGCAACGTTTTGCTAAACACGGTCCTGTCTTCACCAAAGTGATCGTGTGTAGCAAAATATTTCAGCCAGAAGTGATACAAAGGAACTTTAGGCCACAAGTACGCTTAATTTACCATTAGCTCAGTGTTTGCAGTCTTTCCCTTGGCAATAGTGCACAGAAATGGCAAAATTAAGTCGTGTCTCCAAATGAGAATGCCGTGTCACAAAGGATTACATATGGAACTTTCTTCTGTCTGGGATGGATGACTTATATGCGAACTGTACAGTTCAGAGCAGAGATCCTCTGCAACTCTCCTTATCTTGTTGAAATTGTTAATAACGGCCATGCTTATCCTATACAGCGTGCATTTTGGTCCTTCCCAAACAGAGTTTCATCTAAGCAGTTTTAATGCTGCTGCATCCATCTATATGACGGAGTTCCTTACGTCGCTTTCTTTTCTGTTAATCAGCTTTGTTAGCTCGGCGAATTCTATTTTAAATCTTGAGCTAGTCACTTTCATGTTTTGCCATTTCTTTATTATTAAATATTGTGCGGTTTCGGTGAGCTTGCTTACTTCTTGCCTTAATGCTTTGCCTCCAACTTCATTTGTTGCTCCAGAGATCAGCGTAGTTGCGGTGTCATTCACTCCATGTTATTTTTTTTTCTTGTTCTAAAGCATTGTATTTGTTTTCAAGTGAAATCCTAAATTACTCTCTTTTTTTTTTTTCTGACTACATCTAGGACGGCCTGTTTTTAGGGGCAAAGCTCCTTAGGACCTAGCCTTGTCTTCCGTTGTGGTCACGGTATAGAACCGTTGCTGTAGTCGAAACATATGTGAGACACAAAAAAAAGGTTTTACAATAGACTTCAACGTGAACATAGGCTAATTATAAGGTAAGAGATTGCTGTTCCAGGCGAAAATAACCTTTCGAGAAGAGTATTGATGAGTTGATCTCTACTAAAATGTGCCTAGATGTTGAGGCTTCTCAAGGAAACCTGTAACACAAAGGCACATGTCCAGCGCTATATGTCCCAATAAATTACCCATATTAAAATGGTATCTTGCCACCGGTAAGATGGCGGGTTCTTGGATTCACTTTCGAGGCATATCCTCCACTCCAGCGATTTTCTAAATTCTCCTTGAATTGCCTAAGACGACTGGAAGGCGAAATCATTTCCATATACACATGGTCATTCAATTTACATTATATGGGGAAGTGCTCGGGTAACACGGTTACTCACCGATACCATACCCAGAGCTTCGCTCACTTGTCATGATTCACTTGGTGGAGATGCGTGGATTTTTTAGTCGTTAATTTCGCTCTTGTTCTTGACAGATTAAGGGCTATCTTCGTCCTCGCTAACCTATGACCGCTGTACTTTACCTTGCTTATTTCTTCTATGTCTTGCAATGTACGCGTGGATTACCGCATAAAATATATTTTGTTCTTAGTTGCTCCGTAAGTGCTCTTTCATGTCCACCTTACAGCGACTTCAATGAGAAAGTAGGAAGACAACAAAAAGGGGGAATAAGCAATCGGTAATTATGGCAGTGACTCTAGGAGTAATAAGGAGAGGCGTCAAGTCCACAGAACGAAACCGACTCCGCTAATGAACACTTTCTTCCTAAAGCATAGAGATAGGAAATGAGCATAAACTACGGTTCTTCAGTGAAAAAACAAAAAAAAGAAAACACGCACAATTTAAAACATGCTCAATTTTTTTATGCACACACAATAAAACAGTATTAAACGCGCGCTTTCAACGAACTACCGTCGCCTCAGTTCCGTGCTGAGCACAGTGCCAACGCTGCGCCACCGAAGTCAAATGGTGAGAGCATCTAATTAATAGTCCAACAAGCTGCACTCATGTATTGGCAAGCTGAACGTAGCTCTAGAAAACTGTTACTCGTTACGTCTGGGCGTAACGCTAGACACCATTTCATAAAGCGCGCGCGCATTTGGACTCCGAGCAGTCTAAAGCAGGGCGCAGGAAATGCAAACCACCGCCTACGATATTACCGAACTTTCGGGTCAATAATGACTTCACTAAAGTACTCACATTATGCAGACAGTTCACTGGTCATCTATCACCCGACATTTCTTTAGGACCTTCAGACAGCTTCGCGCACAGGCACATTTGAGGATGCAACATGCCACTTCAGCGCCAGCGCTAAAACAAGAGCAGGTATGCAGGCAGAGCACAACACGAATGGTTCAACAACAAAATCACAACCGTAAGCACGACACTGTGGACGCATAGACGAGCTATCGAAGCACTAAATTAGCACAAGCACTCTGCAAACTGGTAAACACATCCCACAACCGTGCACCGGCTGCGTTGCACTGCAGAAATAAAATACACAGTAAACAAAGCCCATAGTATATGAACTACTAAGTTGAGCACCGCGCAAGACGTCCGTTTTTAGAAAAGTGCCAAGGGTCGCCACTTTGTATGCCTGGCGCTGTCATCTGTAACGCCCCGTTATAAAGGGGACGCTCATAGCATCCATCCATCCATGACAATGCAACGAATGTTTTCCCCGTTTTCCCGTGGTCTTCCCACTACAGCGTAGTAAATGCGTAGGATACAGTAAAGCAGATAAACTTACAGCATTGTTATGACGTTTCGAAGCACAACAGGTAAACGGGAACTCTCCCTAACCCATCCACAGGGCGGTGCAAGAGTATTTTCTGTGCGCAAATCGGGTCCACGGACAAATAACGCGTAGAGGAACAATCAACGTTGAGAACAATTGACTAATCCAACGTTTTCCCGTGGACATGGGTAACAGTGAACATAAAAATGACGCCTTACGAGTTACAAGTAATCGATTACTTGTAATGAATTAATGAATTACATTTTCTTGTAATTTTGCAATATAATAGATTATTTTTCAAACGTGTATGTTCTGGATAATTCAATTACATCTTCTTGTATTTGATTACCGGAAATATCTTTTTTTCCAAAATGATGTTGCGAACGGTGAAGAAGCAATAAACCCGAAAAAAAAAATGTTTTATTGAAAGCTTGCGCCATCTCTTGGGCATGCTTGTAACCCTACTGCAGCACTCGTGTTTCGAAAGGCGACAGGTTTTATCAAACGAGTTGGCATGCTGAGTCATCCTAAATGGTAATTATGATTAAAAGAAATTGTTTAGCTGATCAGTCGTGTTATAAAATACGATCTACACTTGGTTCTATTGTGCACTAGTTATAAAATACTGTGTGAAATGTTGAAGCTTGCTAGCTTTATTGACATGGCCGTCGTATGTGCGGGGTCTGGGCGGACGCGAGTGTCCAGTATCCGCTCAGGCCTCTCCTCAATGCATACGCATTAATCTTTCGCCTTTTACTAAAGATTACCGTGGGGAGGGGCACGCCAATGAGCCTATAGGCCAATTTTTGCGAGGCCCCTTCCCGTTTGGGCGGGGCCTAATGACGAAATCGAAAATCAGGATGTTTATTAGATTCCGTCTCAAAAGCTGTTGGCAGCGCTGCTGCAGGGCGAGTATTTTCGGTTTGGGTCTCTTAAGGTCATTCTGCCTTAAAGGGCCCGTCAACAGGCTCCTACTTTTTTTTAACACCCCCCAAACAAGCTCGCCAATTCGTACAGTAGACCGCGGCGACCACGTTTCCCGAATATTACAGCGCTGCGCGCCGCGCAGACCCTCCATTTCGAAAAACAATTCCCGCGCTGCTTTCCTACACCTGACCCATCCTCCTTGTACGCGCAGTGACGTCAAGTCGGCGACCTGACGTGGCACTGAACTCGTCGATTGGTCTTTTGCCCTACGAAACAGCGCCTTGGCCCTACGGTGATGCAGTTTCGGCCGCGCAGTACGCATTTTCATTTTCCTGTGCTGCCCTCTGCCGTTTTGTAGAGCCCGAGACACGGAGGAAGGAATAACTCAGGAGAGGCCCTGACGTCACTCTCTGTGAAGCCGTGGTGAAGCCGGAAGTCGGCCATATTGACTGGGCAGATGCTCCTCTCTTGTTTACATGTGACAAGCGAAGTAGAAGGCGCGTTTCCCTCTCCGGCTCGAAAACCACGTGGGCTGCACGGCACGCGTGTTGAGGCTATCCGAAACCAACGGAACGGGACTTAAAACGGTGGGCCAGCGCGATACAGTTGGCGAAATCATTTCGTCCGAGTAATAACAGCGAGTAAGAGCTCGTCGACAAGGAAGCAAACACAAGAGATCGCCATGCTAGATGCACCGACTACGGCGAGCATGCTGTCAATCTTTTCACGACATTTATTCACGCACTGCACGGACAACACGATCGGTCGTGCGCCGCCTTCTATGGTTGCATTCCGTTTCCCAAGCGGCGCCCGGCCACCGTGCTCGGGTTCCACGTAAACGCTCACCGGCGTCAGCATTGTGCAACCGCGGTGGTCGACCTTGTGCACGGTGCGTGTACGAGTGACACTTGAACGCGGTTATTGTAACGCCGAGAGCACACTGCTAGGGGCGAGCATAGCAAGCAAAACAGAAAAGGTATTTTAATGCGCACAAGCAAGTTCTTACTATACACATATCGAACACGAAACTACATATGCACATGGTGTCCTGATTTCGTCTAGCGGAGTACAAACATTTCGTCCGTTGTCACAAGCAGGAACACTGCACAACTGTCACTGACCTGCAAGGCGTTCGTCGTGGTTCCGTTTTGTCACGGTGCCTGAACCCGATTTTGCTGAGCACATCGAATACTTCATCGGCGTCATCCGCTGCACGGCACGTGAATAAACGCGATCCTTTCACGCACTGTTGAGGCCCCGTGGCTAACAACAGGTTTTGTAAACTTTGCTAGGTACAATAACCGCCGGGAGAGCACTGCGTAGCTAACAACGCGGCACAAAGCATGGATATCGTCCGCTGCGGTTGAGTACGAGACCTACCTACGGAGGCACACACGCACATGCCGCCGCCGCTACGCCAGCTACACTGCACAACACGTAACCATAGCAACGCCGCCATTGTGCCCAGTGGATATGGCCGCCATGACGTCATTTCCTCCACACTTTTTGCGTATCGCGCCGGCTGGGCATGCCCTCTCCTGAGTTATTCCTTCCTCCGTGAGCCCGAGACTACCGGGAGAAGCGGTATTGCCAGAACGAAAGCCTCCGAGATAAAGAGGCGTCTCGCTACTTTACCGCTAGGGAAAGGGTCGTCTCTTCGCATCGCGCTTCCTCCCTGCGCCGCTGACACGTGCTCATGTGGGGGAAGCCCTGCTCGGTCGTTGGCTGCGCGCCGATGACGTAACACTGACGTCGTGCACGTTGCCGAAGTGGGCGGAGTCACGACGACGGGCTACGCCTCCCCATTTCTACAGCGAAGGGTGGAGAGGCCGCGCAAAAATTTGAAACCAGCTGAAACGGATGTTCTAACCACTGTAACTTCCTTATTATTGTGCGCATTCGCAAAATTCTTGCGTTCACATAGCAAAAGTGCACATATTTCTCTCTATAACAATTTTTTGACCTCGGGGTTGTTGACGGGCCCTTTAAGAGGCAGAGAGATGGACCGTGAATTTATATTTTTCTTTGCTATAACATAATTTAATCAATGTAGATAAGGCATTAGGCCCAACATAAAAAGAAAAGTTTTTTTTCGAGCCTGGTGGCAGACATGTCACCGCCCCGTTATAAAGGGGACGCTCATAGCATCCATCCATCCATCCATCCATCTTCCTTTCCGGATGAGGGACAGCGGCTGAGAGCCACGTTTGCTTTTGTTGATACTTGTTTCCTGATGCCATATCCGTTTCTCTTGTTTTTTTTTTCTTTATTTCTTTTTTCCACGCGGAGCGGCTGCATGTTTCTGAAGTCATTCTCGTTGCTTTTGTTTTCTCTTTCTCGCGCAAGTAGGGACAGCACTGGCGTAGCGTGGACTGATGTGGACTCGACAGCGCTGACGGCATGGGCGTCGCCAGGTGGGTGCAAAAGGGGCACTTGCCCCCCCTCAAGCCAAACCAGCACTTGCCCCACTCAAGCTACACCAGGCGTCCCCCCCCCCCCCCCCCCCCACGATGTAACATGGCTTTGCACCCCCCCCCCCCCCCCAAGACAAAATACTGCCGGACGCCCATGGCTGACGGGCATACACGGGCGCATTTGATCGCAGGTTTGATCACGACTGAGTCTTAGGTGCGGCTGCATGGTCACTTTTAATTGCGATTTGGCTAACTTCCGAGCCGAACCTAAGAGAGTGGGGGGGGGGGGGGGGGGCGCAAAGTCTGTCCCATACATTGACTTAATAGGGAAAAAACCGGCAGATCCCACGCACTGTGGGAATCGATGTGATGCGAAGCAGCCAGCAAGGAGCAAATCATGCTGTACATAATATGCATGTCATTATTTACATGTTAGGACCTGTCATTTGTGTTCGTCATACAGTCACGTCGCGGAATACAAATTTTGGTGTATATCAAGCTAGCGAACTGAACGCAAGCGCACCATGAGCGTGGCATGTAAATGTCATTGTAGATGACATGCATGCCAAGATTTTCATGTTACCACCAGCCACTTATGTTCGCTTAATTTTTTACCTCGAATCGCAGCGAGACGCGAGACCATAATTTATGTGTGGACACTCTCCGCCCGCCCCGACGGAGAGCGCTTCCAGATAATGTTCGGCTTTAGTACATGCGCCGGCCGCATTTTCGTGGCACTAAAGCGAAGGGGCGCTGCACGACGCGGGGGCCTCTAGTGTCCCTGTATATGCTACCGCATATGCAGTAACTCTAGGGGCCTCAAGGGACCGAACGCGACGAGGTGGACGCACGGTTTTCTTTCTTTTTTCTCGTTGTATTTTTTTAAATCACCGTGCACGCTGGCAACAATAAGGTTAGGCAACTAGAGCTAGAAACGCATGCCGCGTTTGCCTCCGCATTAGGCACGGACGCTGCGTGCGCAGATCGTTCTCTGTAGTACATACACCGGCCGCAGTTGCGTGAGGACGCTGCGACGTGGGGTCCTAGAGAGACCGAAAGCGCCGAACATTATCTGGACGCGCTGTGGGACGGAGTGTCCACACCTAAATTATTTTTCTTACACCGTGCGCGAGACCAATCTGCCTCCGTTTCGCATGCGTTCGTATTCTCGCGCTCTGCGCATCGTGCAGACTCCATCCGCGTTCCAGCGTTTAAATTCACGGACACTTTGTCAATTCCGAAGTGTGTTCCTCGAACGCCTGTGCCCACTGAGACGGGGTCGGTCAGAATGGAACGTAATGCGCGCGTCTCCCTCCTTGCATGATTAGAGACGCTGGGCACAGCGACGCTACGCAAGCAAAGCGCGAGCGCTGTAGAGTCCGACGCGACCGGCATCCGTTAGCGCGCCCCGGCGCCCACCTGGCGCTGTGCCAGAGCACGGCTGGAGGGACGGACGGACGGACGACCGGACGGACGGGCGGACGTGAGCATGAGATATTAAAGGCTTTCACCTTAAAATTTGGTGCATATGAAGCTGGCGAAACGGCCACTAAGAGTGTCATCAGCGTGGCATGCAAGTCATGTTGCACATGACATGTCATGATTTGCATATTACCACTTGTCATTTATCCTCGTCATACAATCACGTCGCTGAATACCAAATTTGGTGTATATCAAGCTAGCGAAACGGCCATGGGAGTACCATGAGTGTAGCATGTAAGTCATGTTGCACATGACATGTCATGGTTTCCATATTACCACTTGTCATTTATGCTCGTCATAGAGTCACGTCCCTCAATACGAAGTTTGTTGTACGTACATCAAGTTAGCGAAACGGCCACGAGAGTGTCATGAGCGTGGCATGCAAGTCATGTTGCACATGACATGTCATGATTTCCATATTACCACTTGGCATTTATGTTCGTCATACAGTCACCTCACTCAATACCAAATTTGGTGTATATCAAGCTAGTGAAACGGCCGTCAGCGCGCCATGAGCGTGGCATGTAAATCATGTTGTACAAGACATGCAGGTCATGATTTTCATATTACCACCTGTCATTTATGTTGGTCATGCAGAAATGACTCATCGTACGAATTTTCGGATAAATCAAGTTAAGAAAACGGCCTCAGGAGCACTATGGCCATGGCGTGTAAATCATAGTTTTCATGACAAGTTCGTCATGATTTTCATGATATGACCAGCCACTTATGTTCGTCATGAAGTCATGTTATGCCATACCAAATTTGGTATAAATCCCATTAACGATACGGCCAGGAGAGCACAAAGTCGTAGGCGGCTAAATAGATAGATAGATAGATAGATAGATAGATAGATAGATACGCTCAAAGTCGCCGAAGTTCGCTAAGAAATGCTTCGCATTTAATAGGGCGTTGCGAAGAACCTTCACTCACCCTGAACGGTAACCCTGCGCACGCCTATGATCGCGGTGACAGCTGTTTGACGGTGGCAACAACACGATACACGACAATGATACACGGTTTGTTGCTTTTGTTCTTGTAGCATTGCTCGATTTATTGTCCGTGTTTCTGCGACGCGCTGATAAAGAATGGATACGACATACGACCAGCCTGCCAGCCACCGTTCCAGTACGTGTTTTATATCAAAACAACTGAGTACGGTTCTGCTACGACGTCCGACGCTTTATCCCGGATGCGGTCGACATTGGACGCATTCTGTTTGAAGTACTGACTTCTCCGGCGCGCATTATCTAATGCTCCACTCACCCAGCTAACTCGTCGAGCAGAAGAACAAACAGAGAACTTTATGTAGATCCCGAGGAAAGCTGTCGCTCAAGGAGGTAGCACAGCGGGCCGCTCCCACGTCGGGACGGGTAGGCCGAGCCTCAACCCGACGGCGCGTCGCAGGCTCTCTGGTCGGCCCCGAGTTGATGCAGAAGTTCTAGCTCCTTAGCGCACAGCTCCATTCCTCTTCGGTCGAGCGTTGTGAACCCTGTAATCAGGGGCTCCGCCAGAGCATGTGAATTAACGTACTAGAAGCAGCTAGTTTCATTCCAGAGTCCGTTACTCAGTTGACGTCTGGCGAACGCTCTAGCGCGTCCAGTTTCCAAGACAGGTTCTTCGGGAACACATGAGGCTTAATTATGTTCGTAATCACGACAAGACGTTTGGAAATATTATGCGCGCTTCCCACGACCTGCGTATCCATCGTCATAACTAGCCGTTACCACGATGGCTCGAACTTCTGCGTGCCGTCGAGCTTGCTTTCGCACCACAACGGTGTCGCGCGGACACCTTTGATCAGGGCAGACACGAATCTTAGTTTGGCTTGGAAGTTAGACAAATTCATGCAGCCGCACCGAAGACTCAGTCGTGATCAAACCTGCGATCAAATGCGCCCGTGTATGCCCGTCAGCGCTGTCGAGTTCCACATGAGTCCACGTTACGCACAGTGCTGTGCTGTCCCTAACTTGCGCGATAAAAAAGAAAACAAAGCAAGAAAGCAACGAGAATGACTTCAGAAAAAATTCGGCAGATTCCACGTACCTTGGGAATCGATGTTATGCGAAGCATGCGGAGGGAAGGTGACTGTGTTGTAATGTTTTATTGATTGAAACGTTACGAAATTACGCTAAAGATATGTACAAATGTTGTACGCACAGACATATGTTCCACAGTCGCATATGTTTTGCATAACAAGTTGTTTACAGTTGTGTAACGATGCCAACAGCAACATGGGCAGTAGCAACACCAGAAGCGGTAAACTGATATGTAGCGCTTGTGCTGGCCAGGATGGTAGCCCTGGACACTGCAACATATATCAACTTCAGTAGATGGCGCTTTACTATAATTGATGTTAACCCGGCGTCACGGCTGTATCATCGGAGTACATATCTAATGTTTATAAAATTGGATATCCAGCACTGCAACGACAATTGACGTTTCGCGAACATTAGGGTCTATTCGAAAAGCAGTTCCGAGACCTGGCGTGGCTCTGTGGTAGAATGCTTGATTGCCACGCAGAATGCTTGGGTTCGATTCCTGTTATGACCCTCACATTTACTATTTGCATTCGTCCGGTCAACGCTGCTGATGACGTCAGCTTTTTAACGCTCTGGCGTTAAAAGTACCAATGTTTGTCTCGCCGTTCCTGGGTAGTCTAAACTGTCAATCACCTGTGGCCCATACCCGCATACCTGTGGCACATACCCGCCCCGTGGTATGTGCCACAGGGTTTGCCCGAAAGAGTTTGACGACGTACGTGACGGGATTGTCATTATTCATGTCACGACCAAGCAAGTCATATTCGTCAAACCATCTTATTCTCACATACTAATTTTGGTCTACCCCAAGTTAAAGGGGTAATCACGAGATCACCCGGACGTAGGCGGCTAGATAGATAGATAGATACGCAGATAGAAACGCTAAAAGTGCCTGCAGTACGCAAAGAAATGCTTCGCATTTAACATGCAGCCGCTCCACGCGGAAAAAAAGAAAAAAAAAAAACCAAGAAAAGCGGATATGGCATCACGAAACAAACATCAACAAAAGCAAACGTGGCTCTCAGCCGCTGTCCCTCATCCGGAAAGGAAGACCCATACCCAAAGTACTCTCCCTACGGCAGCGCTACCGAACAGCTCGTGAGGCGGAACTAAACATTCTGATTTTCGATTTCGTCATTAGGCCCCGCCCAAACGGGAGGGGCCTTCCAAAAATTGGCCTATAGGCTCATTGGCGTGCCCCTCCCCACGGTAATCTTTAGTAAAAGGCGAAAGATTGTTTAGAAAAAATTTATTTACACTATGTACAGAGCATAAATTATGCATGACATATCAGTGTACAGGGATACAATTCACATTTTCACCATTGTACATCACAAAAATTAAAACTAACACTTTCCCATAGGGCGAACAACAGAAGTCAGATCAGCATAACAAAAAAAGCACATAGCTGACAAATGACACAATACAGAACAGGTCGAAAGGGTAAGGAGACGAGTACACCAACTCCGACCCGATGGTGCGGCCTAGCACCATGTAGGCCGAAAAATAAGTTGGACTCGTTCATTCTGAACGTCGACAAAAGGGCATGACCAATGGCGCAGAAACTCGCGCTCTCCCAAAAAGAAAAGCTCCTCCGAGAGAAACGCGAGGATCTCGCGCCTCATGCGCCCCAATATTGGCCATAAGGCCCGTCGACGGCAATTCCCAGCGACGGCTTCGCAGCGGTTGCGCCAAAGGGTGAACAGGCCGGCAACTACTAAGAGTGCCGCGAAGCGCCCCCGTGGGAACTGGCCACTGGACACGAAAACTCGGACACCCTGCCCACGAAAACCAGCATGGACCGCACGCCAAAAAAGGCGGGCGACCACGCATTCGATCGTCGCATGTCGGTTGGACTCAACCATGACGCAGTTGGGGCAAGTGGAGGTGCGTACCACCTGCCATCGTTGCAGCCGATCTCGAGTGGGGAGCAAGCCCCAGCCCCATCGCCAAACAAAGTCACGAAGGTGACCTGGCAACGCCGCTGCGACCATGTGCTTCCAAGGGCGACTCATTACCGCATTCCGGTGTCGGGGTACCAAAGGCTGCATAAGGGCGGCCATTGTGTCCACCACTTTCGCTTCGGCGACATCGGTTGCTGGGCATGTAGTCTCTAGACGGCGGTGGAAGGCCAGGAGGGCACGATACACAGTCGGTAAATGGGAGGACTGCGGACCACAGTTGATAGGACCAGCGGGCACTAGGACACGTAGGGATGGACCTAGGTGGTAACGTGCGAGTGCCTGCGCAGGCGTACCATCATTATGTAAAACACGCAGTAAAGTGCGGAGGGACAGGATGGAAGCTGTAACGGCCACGTCGGGGAACGCGAAGCCTCCTCGGCTGCGCGGTTGCGCTAGCGTGGGGCGCGATAATAATTCCGTACCACCAGACCAAAAGAACGAGGTGATTAAACGCTGAACTTTCTGTGAAACGCGGAGCGGGGGTTTGACGGTGTGACACAAGTACCAAAATTTGCCAAGGTAGACCGATTGCGACAAGTACCGGCGCTCTAACAGGGGGAAAATCAAAGTGCTTAGCATCGTCTATGTTTTTTGTTAGAGCTTGTATGACAGATGTCCAGATATTTTCCTGTATACCGAAAGCATTGTAAGTAACACCTAGTATCTCCATGCTGGGGGACCATTGCAAAGGCAACGTGATGTTAATACGTCCGGCAGGGTTTCCAATGAAGAAATACTGGCTTTTTGACAAATTTAAACGAGCACCAGAAATCGCACCGAAATTGGAAAAGGCATTCAGGACGTGCTGCAGTGACTGTTCGTTGTGTATGTACAGAGTAATATCATCGGCGTACGCAGTTACTTTAACTTCAGTGCGGCCAGGGGAGGGGTAAGCCACGAATCTGTGGATCTCGTTCGATGGCCCTTAAAAAGGGTTCTAAGGCAAGGACGAATAAGACGGGGGAGAGAGGACAGCCCTGACGGACTCCTCGTGTAACCTGGAATGGGCGGCTCTCGCGCGAATCTAGGAAAAGGGTACTCTCGGAGTTAGCATACATAGCGTGAATGAGGCGGATGAACTTGGCAGGAAAACCGAATGCTTGTAAGACGTTGAATAAATAGGTATGTTCAACGAAGTCGAAAGCCTTTTCCTGATCTAAGGAAACCAGTAACCCCTGTGCGCATCGTCCAGTGGTGTATTGCATTATGTCACGCGTGAGCCAGGTATAACTGTGAATGTCGCGGCCCGGAATGGAACAGACTTGGTGGGGAGCTATTAACGATGGAAGAGACGGACTGATACGGCGTACCAGAATGTTAGCGAGGAGTTTGTAATCCGCGTTGAGAAGGGTGATGGGGCGCCAATCTTCGGGTCGCGTGGATTGGGAGTCTTTCTTAGGTATCAGTGTGATACGGCCGCTGCGGAAAGAGTGCGGGAGGGAAAGATCGTGGAAACAGCGCCTGATGACACGCGACATAAATGGGCCAATAATGGGCCAAAACTGGATGTAAAACTCGACGGGGAGGCCATCGGGTCCGGGGGCCGAACCCTTTTTCATTGCATCTAAGGCGTCTTTGATTTCAGAATCCGATGGTGGCGATAGGAGACTGTCAGAATCTGCGTTGGAGAAACGGGGTAAATCTTGTAGGAGGGGGTGCAAAGAACCCCCTGCGGCAGAACTTACGCTAGTAGCTGACTGGGCCATAAATTCAAAGTGGCGCGTGAAGGCCTGGAAGTCGCGTGAGCCATTAGCGGCAGGAGCTATAGGGTGCAGCGCGTGTGCAGGCGAGCCGCACGGACGGATGAGCGCCCGGCGTGCATACCGGAGGACCTCAGGGTGCGCACATGGCGCACGTCTGCAGCGCCAAGCTGCAGACGTATGCATATGCAGACGTATGCGTATGCATTGAGGAGAGGCCTGAGCGGATACTGGACAACCGCGTCCGCCCAGACCCCGCACATACGACGGCCATGCCAATAAAGCTAGCAAGCTTCAACATTTCACACAGTATTTTATAACTGGTGCGCAATGGAACCAAGTGTACACCGTATTTTATAACACGATTTATCAGCTAAACAATTTCTTTTAATCATAAATACCATTTAGGGTGACTCAGCATGCCAACTCCTTTGATAAAACCTGTCGCCTTTCGAAACACGAGTGCTGCAGTAGGGTGACAAGCATGTCCCAAGAGATGGCGCTAGCTTTCAGTAGAAAAATTTTTCGGGCTTATTTCTCCTGCACCGTTGGCAACATCATTTTTGAAAAAAAAAAATATTTCCGGTAATGAAATACAAGAAAAGTGTAATTGAATTATCCAGAACATTACAGCTATGGCGGTGGTCATCCCTCCATCCACTTTACATATATATTGAAAAAAAAAATGACCTGATGTTTAGGTCACGGCAATCATTACGTGGTGCGTACAGGACGGGATCATTCAGTACTATTGCAGTGAAAGTAGCAAACATGAAAACAAAGAACCATGTTCTATTATGTCGGAAAATAAAGCTTCGGACTGATAGATTCAACGATTCGTTCGTTGACTCAATGATTCATTTAAATTGATTGATTCAACTCAGGGCCGTCCAGGGGGGCCTGTGGAGCGGTCGGAAGCCTCTGGCTCCCGCCCCCGCCCCAGGCGAGGCCTTCGGTGGACTCCTAGGAGCTCCTCCCCAGGACTTTAATAAAGTTCGTCTGACTGACTGACTGAATCATTGAAGTAAATATATTTTTAGGGGCGAAGCTCCTAAGGGTGTGGGTCTGTCCCTCCTCTGTAGTAGTAGTAGTAGTAGGTAGATAGCCACCAGGGGCGTAGCCAGAAATTTTTTTTCGGGGGGGGGCACCCCCTTGATTTCGGGGAGGGCACCCCCTTGATTTCGGGGAGGGCACCTCCTTGAAATGACCATTTTTCCCAATGTATGTCATGGCGAAAAAAAATTTCGGGGGGGGGCACGTGCCCGGTGTGCCACCCCCCTGGCTACGCCACTGATAGCCACGTATAGTAGAATGTACCCACTCCACGTGATAAAGATGACGATGACGCAGTATAGTGGAATGTACCCACTACACGTGATAACGATGAAGTATAAGCGCGTTCCAGTATAGTGGAATGTACCCACTACACGTGATAACGATGACGATGACGCTGATGACCATGAAGTATAAGCGCGTTCCAGACCACACATTCTCTTTCTGCCATGGATGAAAACGATCGAGCTTCGCCCACTCATCATCATTCACTTCGTGGATATGGCGTGATTTTTTTCTATACCCGCGGCATAAACATTAAAAAAACAAAAGCTCTGATGTGACAAGAACTCATAGAAACAGGAGACATTAAAAATTTGAACGACACTTTGTAAATTCCGAAGTGTAATCGGCGAAAGCCTGTGGCCATTCGACTGACTGTGCCACGTCTTTTTTTTTTTTTCACTATCGCAGCAATCACGTGCTTGGCTGAGAGAGTGTGAGGGGGAGAGGCCACAGCTGATACCGTTCCAGGGCACGGACAGACGGAAGAACACCGCGAGTATGAGACAAACGCTTCCGCCTTAATATAGAAAGACAAAGCAGGGTCCAGTTCCTTTGGAGCGGATGTCGGCCCGTCCACGAATAAGAAAAACAGATCAAGAAGGTGCCAAGCGCCACCTGCTACAAAATTAAAAAAGTTAATTAGTATTGTAAGCATTTTTCCACACAGACGGGGCCATATGAAATGAAACTAATTTTAGGGCCGTGGTAACGGTCATTTTTTTCTAATTGATATGTTATTTAACTATTGTATAAGGATGTTCTTTTCCCCCTCTTTTTCTTTTTTTCTTCACAGTGTTCTGTACTAACAGTCATTAAGTATTGTATAATGAAATTATCATGCTCCTTTTATATTTACCCCTACTTTTGTAATCCCTCCCTCACACAATACTCCGATGTAGGAGCCTGTGAGGCGATTTGAATAAATAAATAAATTTGAATAAATAAATAAAAAAGAAATAACTAGGAGCGTCGGGTTCTGCATAGTCGACTCGTGCAGCGCGCTGCTCAAACACAAAGACGTAAGAACTCTGACAGTTGTTAGTTCGCGCTTGTCCTGTGTTATTACAGTGTTGTCGGTAACGCGTTACAAGTAACGCCGTTACCGGTAACGCGTTACTTTTTTCGGTAACTTAGTAACGTACTCGTTACAATTTCGGAACTGTAACGGGTAACGTACTTACGTTAACATTTTTCGGTAACGTGAGGCGTTACGTTACTCGTTACTTTTGCATCTTGTAGGTGCCATTTTCCAGAGCTCGCCCCGAGGAATTTTTCTGTCGCAGCGTCAGACTGCTGTCGGCCTGCCAGGCATGCACAAAGAGAGCGCGGGCGGAATCGCTTTTGTTTGTGGAAATTGCGGGTACAAATTTCTTACAACGCGTCGACTCCCTGCGGGGATGGCTGGGCCATCACCACACAAAGCTTGAAGAAAGCCGAGGAATCCGCCATGAGAAACGGTACGGACATGCTTTTCGTGGAAGTGGATTGTGGCAGGTGGATTGCTGGCACCTGCGCCTTTTCGTGCCAGAAGGACAGGCCGCCCGAAGGGAAAGCGCATGGGCTGGTATGCGCCATACCACGTGCTGATTGTGACACTTCGTTCGTGGGGAAAGCAAAAAACTTCCCCGAGAGGCTGCGGCAAAATGAAAACGACGTCCTCCACTTCGAGTGTCATAAAAGTACACTCGCTGAGCATAGCTTGGTGAACGACCACCGCATCGAATTTGACAAGTCCCGCGTCACGGACTATGGGAGACCAGCGCTGGATAGGTGGCGCGCCGAAAAAGGGCACCTGGCGGCGAGTCGCGATACAACTCAGCCGCTCGCGCCCAGACGACCGGCCGCGGTGTACCGGGTGTGCCGTGGTGAGAGCACGCGCGTGCGCCGTTCCCGTGCTTGATTATAGCACGAACAGTTCGAGCAGCCATTGCGCCAGTAATACTGCACTGTGGTTTAGAAAAAAAACTTTGTCCGAAGGTTACTCTCACAGGAAATCACTGTAACACGGAGGGAAGCTCTGCAAGTTGGACTGCGCCTATATATGCTTATGGCGTCGAAGATACAGTGCCGTAATGGTGATTCCCTCGTCAACATTTTCTGGCTGCTTTCTGGGATTTGTGTAAGCTAGTGCAGGCTGGCACGCCTCCATTGATTAGTACGTGCTGCGTCGATACCACGCTGCCCCCCTCCTGCAGGAAGAAAAATAGAGGCAAGGGGTAGCTGCGTCATTTTTTTCTGGCGTGGTAGGTATTCCCAATGCGCGGTATGTATGCACGTGGACGTTGATCAAGTAAACCACCGTGGTAGCAGAGCACGTATGGTGTCGTGCTGCTATGCTCGAGGGTGCGGTATAGATTCCCGGCCACGGCGGCCACATTTCGATTGGGGCGAAATACAAAGAACACCTATGTACTTTGATCTATATGTATATTAAAGAACCTCAAGCGGTCAAAGTTAATTCTGGTACCCACACTACGGCGTCCTTCATAACATAGTTTGTTTGGCACGTAAAACCCTAGCAAATATCGATATTGAACAAACACCTTTATTCTAAGGAGACACAGGCACGCGGAAAAACTAAAACACTTGGTTAGGCGAATTAAACCACGAGTAAAAATCCAAGACATTTGACAATTCTCTAGCGAGGCATAAATTCCGATGTCATTTCGGCACGGCAGTCAATGAAGATAGAAGCTTTACCGCATCGGCTGGCTACAGAAAGCTAAGCTTCGAGTTGTCTGCTGCTTTACTCGTAACAAGAACTATGTGTGTAGCACAAATTAAGTTAAGTGGAGGCATCTCAGCATCGAGTATTCACCGCGTGCGTATTTTTTATAACAGCTAGTTCAGCGGCTTAGGCGCACGTGCCCCTGCAAACATCTCGTAGACAAGGCAGCTTCCCTTCTACGAAACTGTTTGCAAATAATATAGACTACCTACCTATAGTATCCTTCAACATTACTCGGACGCATCAAAAGGAGCTTGGTGGTCAGATTAAAAAAAAAAAAGAAAGTTACATACGCCGCATGCTGCATTGAATATGCTCGTTTTATTACCCTCAAACATTCGGTTAAATGCTGCTGTTTGGTCCTGGTTTCCACTGGTGGCCTTCTCGACTATCGTATAAATCTAGCAGACACGCGCAATTCGGTTTAGAAACTAGCCCGACGCGTACTAGACAGGAGAGCAGCAGCAGAACATACTCTGCTCGCCTGACTGCTTGGTTGCAACGCCGCCTTCGTTCTTAATTCATTTGATTTAGAAGGAAAAACGCATGCAGATACGTCTTCCTTCATTTCTACATATTGTGGAACTTGAATACGCAGCAGTACCGCCAGCGCCCTTTGGTTTTGTTTCGGTGATGCGCGCCCGCACCGCCTCTACCAGTCGCATCTCTCGTCTGCGGCAGCGGCTGAGAAGTGCGCGCTTTGACCACCAGGGCGGCGCAGCCCGCACCGCCAAAGCTCCAGCGCTGGTTCCCTATATGTGGAATTCTGGCCCATCCAGAAGAGAGCCGATAACTACAGGTGCGCCGCTGATCGCGAGACCCCACGGCAGGAAGAAAACCTTCTTCCCTTTTT
>JALIZH010019528.1:0-64165 GCA_030522465.1 Rhipicephalus appendiculatus | reverse complement strand
TGCCGGAGGCATTTCTGTAAATAAGAAACAGCAGACTCCTTTTCACGGAGACTCCGTAATTTTTTCTTCTGTATCGCCACTCACAGCAGACTTCTCTTATTGCGTTCGCGTCATCTGTGTATTCTAAACACGGCGATTCTGTTATCCCTAACACAGCATGACTCTCTTATCCCTAATACAGCATTTCCGTTATTTAAAAAACCAGAAACGGGGGTGGCGTAGAACGGGCTGCCCGTAAATGATTCCGTTAATATGAATGAAAACAGAGGCTTTCGTAAATGATTGTCACGTTAGAAGAAATATTTAGACACATAAGCACCTCCAAAAGAAAGGCGAAGCACAGGAAGAGATCGTCTCTTTTCCTGTGCTTCGTCTTTCATTTGGTGGAGCTTAGACGTCTAAATTTTTCCTCTAAGTCATGTACCAACTAGCCCAGCAACAAGTTCAAGTGACCTCTGCCCGATTTTCTGTCTACTTCTCTTTACATTTTATTCGTCGTTCTCCAGAATGGAAAACAGGTGGAAGGAAGGAAGGAATACAAAAGGGAGAAGGCAGGGAGGTTAACCAGATAGCAGTCCGGTTGGCTACCCTACACTGGGGGGAAAAAGGGAAAGGGGAGTAGAAAGATGAGAGAGACAGAGAGAAAGAAGCACAAGAAGAAAAAAAAAAGAGAAAATGATCAACAAATACGCTGACACTTCTGTGGCGTGGGCACTGCACAATAGTCACAGACGTTCACAAAGGCCCGTGGTCCTTAAGAAACTCAACAGCGCTTTAACTGCCTTGTTGGCCGACGCTTCGTGTCATGGGTTTATCTGTGCTTGACTGGGCTTTTCTGTTGCTTCATTATATTAAAGGAAAGGGTCTTGTTTTACAGAGCATGAAGTACACCTAGTGTATTGTGTATTGTAGTGTAGTTTACTGTACGGTGGTAACTTAATTTGCTAAAATTAACACAAGCTTTTGTTGAATTGTGGGCAGGCGTAAAACATCAGTACTGTGAAAAAGCTGATGTTTCGTAGGAAAGTTTATGCAACTCATATTTTCAAAGTAGGGTGTTTAATAATATTCAATGTACAAATCAGAAATTGATGACGTTCCATATCACAAGTGTGTTCGTACGTTTTACAGTGCTATTTCAACTTACACTAATACTGTCTGCATGTACTATGCACGCTTGCACCACTCCTGCTGGTGCATGCCAAATAAATAATAAAACACAGATTAATTTATTTGCAGAAAATAAATAAGTGTCGCTAACCAGCTTGTGACACTTTAAAGGTCTTCAGACTGCCGCTTCAGCACGTTGTTAACGCCTGAAAGGAATGTGAAAAAAACAAGTGATCAAAACATTTCCGTTGAGCAACAGCGTACACACTCTTTATAATGCCTTCTCGACATATGTATATGGCCCCTTGCTGCACACACGACCCATAACTCCAGAAAAAAAGGGGGCAGTGTGCTAAAGACATTTCCCGACTGGCTGTGATCACGCTCAGAGTCACCAGCATCATTTTCAGAAATACTTCTTGCTATCGTTGGGAAGATATACTACTTGAAAAACGTGAAACATCACACGTCAAAGGTCATCATGATGTGCGTGCGCCTGTGTGCGTGTGTGTTAAAAGCGGCGCATGAAACAGGGCAATTCAGAGAAAACACGACCTAACAAGCAGCGCCAGTGAGTGTTTTGTTTGCTTATGTTTTCTCCTATTTGTCTCGTCAATTCTGTGTGCTGCTTAACACAGCCATCACGATTATCTGTTCCCACATGGACCAACTGGGGACCTCGCTGCTTGTATAACTTAGGCAGCTGTCCTGCCGAACTATATATACGGGCTCAGGTAGACCTGCGTCTACATTGGTGTATTATACACTTCGTGGTCGTGACGAAATCGCTGTACACAGTGGTTCACTGCTAAATGGAAGAACGGAGCGTTTCACGGCCACTCGTCGCCGCCACCGGCTACAACGACCTTTGCGCAACGCTGTTCCCCATTCAACGGCCGAGATAATAATTGCTGGAGTTTAATTTCGACCACCAGGGGTTCTTTAACGTGCACCTAAATCTAAATACACGGGCCTCAAGCACTTTCCCCTCCACCAAAAACGCGGCCGCCGCGGCCGGGGATCCGATACCGCGACCTTCGGGTCAGCAGTCAAGCACCATAACCACAAGACCACTGCGGCGGGTGTATTTGACGGCAGAACGACCGCCGGTAGCCGCCTAACGAACGACCAACATGGAGGCCAGGAGACGAATCTCTCTTCATTCGCACGAAACACGCTTCTTTCCTATTTTCTTGCAAATCGGGTTCGCATAAAACAAAAAGAAAAGCGAGCGACGGACACTTAGTCAATGTCGAGCTTAGGACGTTCGGCACTCTGGACACACACGTACAGCAACGCACATGGGCGCGAACGGCTGACATAACAGCTCAGGGAGCACCGCGGTCGGCGCACTTTCGACGCGTGAACATTTCGCTCCGCGAAGATTCAAAGGCGACGAAAGAGCACCAAGGACTACCCACAGCGCGTACTGCTTGAGGGCGAAGTTCGTCGCAGCCGGCATTGGTGGCGAGCGGCCGCCGTGCGCTTCGACATTTCATTTAGCAGTAAACCGCTCAATACATACAATGAAAGCACCTGACACAAGAAGCAAATGCCCAGAAAAAGAAATGGAAGAAAAATCGAGCACTTGTCTGGAACATTCGTGATGACAAGATCACTGACCGCCAACAATGGCGCATAATGCACCGCAGTGTAATGGTTGAGCCTCGACGTATCCATTTTCGAGAGCATACAGCCGCTTTCTCTGAGAAGAGGAATGGCTAACACTCAACGTACGGACGACATATTTGATCACACCGCACCAAAAAAGCAATCGCACGTACAAGTTAACGAATCGCTGCGCACGAACAAGAACCACAAAATACTAAACGACGCCACACCACGCATCGCAGCCTACCAGTCTCAAAGTGCCAATGGCGCTGCTTCCGGCTTGCCGGATGCTAGCGCACCACGTGGTCATACGCAGGCTATTGACGTTATTTACTTCTCTTTTACGGAAGAAGCAACCGAACGGAAACAACGAGTGCTCCTTTACGGTCTGTCCAACCGTTTCATTAAAAACCGCAGCACAACCGTGTTCCATACGTCCATTCCCGCCATTTTTCAGGAAACAAATCACAATCTGTGTTTTTTACGGTCGGTTTCGACGTTGAAGCGTCAGAATTTTCAACAGTGTAGTCATACCTACTTAGCAAACATCGTGCATCTGAACTGCTCACTGAACACTGTACTTTTCGTCACCCGTTTGAACATATTTTCTGTCCTCTTGTTTACGTTCCGCGTACTAGATCTGCAGTAGTTCACTCTAGCCGAAACGAGCATTAGGCTTAGGGCCGCACTTCGTGAGCTTCAGAATTGTGGTGAATTGGGCCTGTTGGTTGATCATCTTAAACACTTCGTAGCGCAGGGAAAAACAGACACAAAGAAACGACACCAGACAACATACGAGCGCTAACTACCAACAAAGGTTTATTGACCATCACTGACACATGCTGCATCACTGACGGGGTACTGACACAAGCTGCATGTGTCAGTACCCCGTCTGTACACCTTTCAGATAAAGAGTTGTACTTTCTGAGAAAGTAGTGTGCGCATGTGCGACGGTGTTGAGCACGGTATTTATACGCATGTGATGGTCAATAAACCTTTGTTGGTAGTTAGCGCTCGTATGTTGTCTGGTGTCGTTTCTTTGTGTCTGTTTTTCCCTGCGCTACGAAGTGTTTAAGACTTCGTGAGCCACGGCCGCTGTGGAGATCGTGGATATATATTCCATTACAAAGAGTCTAATAACCTTTAAAATGTAGTTTCGATCATAACTGACCCAAGCGAAGTCATATTTGGACCTTCGATTACACAAATCAGAAGCTAAAAACGCCGAGATTGGGCGTTGCAGCGGCTTACTGCTGCCGGTGACGTGCGGCTTTCTGCGGTACGATCGGGAACGACTGACTGCTAGAGCAAGTTGATCTTGATTATCAGACTAATACTACTGCCATATTGCGTTGCGAATGATGAGTTCTTTCGATGTGGTTTATAAACTACATTGACGACACTCGACACTCGAGCACACTTCAAAGAAAGCGCACGCGCGCTCGACAGATGATTGCTTTAGCCTACAAGCATCCGCTGTCGCCTACCTGAAACTAAAGCTATATATGTGTAGCACACAGGACAGAACATTTTGAAAATATTTGGTGAATTTTACGCTTGACATCTCGCGATCCAATATAAAGTCTTATAGAAAGTCCATCAAGCGCGCCCACTTTCTTCCAATGTGCCGCCCGTGTTCCCAGTGTGCGGGCAGGCACTGTACAGCGTGACCAGTGCCTCCCAGCACGCTGTAAGACACTGGGCGACGCTCCACAGTGTGTCCCAGTGCGTTTCAGCGCACTGCACGACACTGGCCACGCTGTACAGTGCGTCCCAGTGTCTCCCAGCGCGCTGGAGTACACTGGGACACATTGTACAGCGTTTCCACTGTCACCCAGCGCGCTGAAACGCACTGGGAGACACTGGAAACGCTGTTTTTTTTCGATAGCGTACGCAGTCCAAATCTGGCTCCAAGTGATTTTCATATGCTTGGAGCATTGATGGAAAATGATTCGCTATTGATGCAGAAGTCATAGCTGCTGTGCAAAGTTGGATGCAGGTGCAACTTAAAAACTTTTTTTCTCTGTTGGAAAAAAAAACTTGCGAAACGTCGGGCACAGCGCGTTGAAGTGCACGGAAGTTAGATAAAAAAATAACGTGTTTCACTTTTGTATCATTAAAATAAATGTACCTCTTCTCAAAAATTCCTTAACCTTTCGACTACCCCCCTCATACATAGTAGGTAACAAATAAACTATTTGGAACCATAAAAATTTACATTAGAGGCATCACAAGTTCATAAAGCATATTGACACTGTTGACAGTGCACACTCAACTGAAAAAGAAAATGAATAGGAAAGTAAGTGCGTGGTGCTATTTGTAGAAAGTGTGTGCTTTTATAAAATATCAAAATGAATCATCATGAACTTGCCCAAGGCTATACAGCTCACTCTCTGAGTATAAACTTGCGCATCACAAAATCTGAAAATTTCACAAGGTAAGGTAATTGGTGTTAGATTAAATTAATGTGACCAGTCAAACACTTGCACATTACAAAATCGCAGCTCTTCACTGTTGGTTGCACAATCCATCTTCAGCTGCCAGGCGACACTGTTCCTTCGACAGAAGTACGCGGAAGCCTAAAATAAAGACAGGAGTATTTACCAAAAGTTTCCCAAGACAGAGCATAACGTACAATATTCTCCCGTCATGCTGGAGTTTTTCTTAGTTCTGTGTGGGTATAAATGCCGTGCATGGCCACCATATTCAGTGGCACCTGACTAAATGCAGTGAGAAATGCAAAAAGCCATGCTGCAGAATAAATGCAACAAAAAGCATGTTGTGGCAGAACTTTTCATATTTCTGATGTCAAAGATGTGAACCTTACTTTACCCTTTTAGCTCGATCATGCACCAACGTGAAGATAGAGCTCTTAGGCAAAGACGCTCGCTGTTAGCTGCTTGTGTCGACCACGCGTAATAGAAAGTGAAATGCTGTGCGTGAGTTTATGTTGACTGTTATCGGTAAATTCTGTTTTTGCAGATGGCCAAACGTATGCGTGAGTGCATCCACACAGGCACATTTGTATTTGTGTAGTTATACTATAATACTCATTCTTTAATAGGTTTCTACACGGCAGTACAAAATGAAGGCACATATAGACACACTGTGTTTCTATGTGCGCCTTCATTTTGTCCTGTCATGTGCACTACAAATAAACCTATTGAAAATGTGCTACCAACAAGCCCACATCGCATCCCTTGGGATACTCACTGAATCTGTTTTTAAAGGAAATGCAATGCAATATTCACCTTATGAATATTTTATTTATTGCATAAAAACTCAATACTAATGCACATACATGACAGTATGCACTTTCATCATGCATCCATTGCAGGTCAAATGCAAAATCAAATGATGTGTTTCCTTGTGAGTACAACTAATGCAGCTTCCTTTAGGCTGCTCACATTTGGGATGCTTATATATTGTCAGAAATTGGTTGGGATTTAAAAACAGCGCAAAATAGAGACAAGGGACCAAAGAAGAGACGACACGGCGCTGAAGTCACAACTAAAATTTATTAGAAGGCATACACACATATATCAAGCAGCCGACCTAGTCACGTGGCACACCAAAAGGCGTCTGCGCAGCAGAAGCAAACAGGGTACAAAAAAACTAATCATTGTGAACAGCAACACGTGTGTTAACAACCAAAAAAATAAAAATAAAGAAATAAATGAAAAAAAAATAAAAAAAATAAAAAAAAAAAACCGTCCTTCATACTGGCCGAAGAACATGCGTAACAGTCCATAAAAAACTAATAATCGATTTAACATGGTAGCGCTGTGCCCAGGTATCGAACCTCCTTTTCACGCAGGGCCACAGACGGTTTACTTACGCACCTTTCCCCCCTCCCTTTCAATGTAAAAGGCCTCCATCACTTATTTTATTTTTCGGTTGTTAACACACGTGTTGCTGTTCACAATGATTAGCCCAACTTTCGCTTCTAGTCAGAAATTGGGTTCACTAAATGACTACTGTGTGCTGCTGAATTGTGGTCGTTAGTTTCAATGATTCTGGTTGGCTTTTAAAAAGGCAATACAGTAAAAGCTCGTTAATTCGAACTGACGCCCTGGTCACGGCACAACCTGTGTACACAATTTCTATGAGCGAAAGATCCCGATAATTAGAATGCGTCGGTAGCCACATCGGTTAATTCGAACTTGGAGCCCCTTGTTTTCATAGCTCCTCCAGAAGTCGGTACAGAGTGATAACAGACAGGGCTGCTAGGTCGAAAAGGCAAAAAAATTACCAGAAAATTGTAAAAAACTAGCCAAACACTAGCCAACTTGAGCCAAGGGCACTAAAAGTAGCCGCACATATGTGAAAGCCACTTACACTTTTATTTAAATGGCTAAATGCAAAAGCCTTTTTTAGCGAAAATGTAAATATGTGCAGCGTGAACACTTCACAATCCTAATTCCAGAGATTCCAGCATAAATTCTTGACTTAAGCAATCATTTCATGCATGACCACGTATTGTTTACACTGATCAGGGATGGGCTCTTCACGCGTCTTACATGACTTTTTTTTTAGATGACTGGAAGTTGTGACAATAAAAAAGTCACAGTTTCGCCACAAGGCGAAGCAATGAATGCGATAGCAACAAATTGGAATGTCAAGCGATGAATGACAAGCAGGTGGAAACGTATAGCGCGCTGCTCACGCTCACATGACGCACGAAAACAACACGTAAAGGACGAGAGAGAGCTAACAACGTTCACAAGACACTTAACACGCTGCTCAAACAAAAACGACGCACGAAACGAATTCACGGGTACAGGCGAGCGCGAACTAACAAGTGTCACAGTTGTTACTTCGCTGTGTTTGAAAAGCGTGTTCTTTTCGCAAACGGGGGGGACTACCGCGAGCGAAGTGACCTTCGTGCGCTCGGTAACTACGACGCCATCGTTCCAGTGAAAGGCGAATTCCCCCCACCGTGAGATAAGCGCGCGCGCGAACGGGTGAACGGGCGTCTACCCCCCACAGGGCAAAGAGCGCAAGAGGATGGGCGCGGGCGTCGCGACGAGTGGGGCCGGTGGGGCGCCGTGCTATGGCCTCGCCGAGCGCGCCCTTTGCGCCATCTCACTGGTGATGCTGAAAACACGCTGAAAACTCGCTGTACATAAATAGCTCGCCGTTTGAAAGTTGAAGGACGTGCGCTTTCGTGGATCAGTTGTTAGCGCCGCGCGCTATAGAGCGAGAGGTCCCTGGTTCGATGCCGCGCGTCGGAAAAATTTCTTCTGAATTATTTTTTGATGCTTTTATAAATATATAGATACATATACATATACGGGACATGACGGCGACGGCGAAAACCAGCCAAGACTCCATATAATTGGTATCGCAATAAAATTCTATGGTATGATGAGTGCGTTCAAAATCGCAGTTGCTGGCCTTGAAGCGCAAGTTTTTGCTACATTTGCAATAATTTATTCTGTGATGATCAATCCAGAATTGCAGTCCCTACCTAAGCCTAAGAAATGATACAAGTAGGTCGGCAGATATCTTACAAGAATTTATTCTTGGGAGAGTTGGTAGGACATTGTAATGAAAACACTGAACAACCAGGACACAAGAGGCCAAGGTGGCAAAAAAAAAGCGCCCACTAACAATGGTTCTTAGTTAGCGCTTGTGTTGTCGCTTTTCCCACTTTTGTCCTTGTTTTTCAGTGTTAACTGAAATGTGGGATATAAAATTTCGAATGTCGGTGAGTGCAGATCGCCCTGGATGCGGAGCGCTTTTGATTCCTGTTCACTTCCAATTGTGGTTTAAATTAACCGCGTTCAGCAATGGGTCATCCACAAAATGATGCCCCATGCAATATTTCTTCCGAGTCCCAGTCACATATAAAAAGCAATTTTTGTGTGTGTGTGTGTGCTGAAGCCTGTTTGACTCGCAGTTTATAAACCTGTAGTTTTTTTTTTGTATTTATGTTGTGATCACCACCAGTGACCGCCTCCTTAAGACACTGCGCCATCCTTTTCAATAAAGTTCATTATCTGTATAATGAAAGTGCCAAATCGAATTTTTAGAGCTGGAAGCCCGCTTTGTCTGCCATGTTTAGTAACATATAATGAAACACCAGCGGCTTCGACGTCAACAGATAGTGATAATATTGCTTATGTCGAGGGGAAAAGAAAATACCCAAAGGCGCCAATAGCCAAGACAGTTTTTTTGCCGCCCCCGGCATAAAAAAAGTAGCCAAACCTGGCAACCCTTATCATAGTGTATTGCAAAACCAAACCAAGTTTACTAGAGATGCAAAACAACAAACAGCAGCCTTTCTAGGCAGACAAGAATTCGGATGCTGCGCTGGGTCTCGGTAACAAGCTGCAAATTATGCACATGGAGTCGCGGCGGGAAGAAACACAAAAATGCAGATTACTCATTACTTTTAATTATTATTGCGTGTAAATAAACATCTTTTGGAGCATAAATGGCATCGTATTTTGCCACACTAAGGCTCACTGCTCATATGAATGCATGATGGTGCTTGTTTCTGGCGTTCTGACAGCTCATTGAATTCTGTTCGCTGTTAGAGCTATATAAACTTCATTTACGAAATCACCTGCCACAAACGTGTAGCAGCGCCTACTTCCTGATAAGGAGACCAGAGGTGGCTTGTTTGGGTTCTGCCCGCACAGCGTGGCGAAATATCCGTTCATTTTAGCATTGGCACGCTAATTTGAATAATTTCATAGTCCCCGTCGAGTTCGAATTAACGAGCTTAACAGCACAGGCTGTCAAATGGCCATATGGGGGAAGAGGTGAAGAGGCTTACAAAACATCAATATTGAACCACATGTCATCACAATAAAGCATGCAAGCTTCTGCGATAATCTCCGGCAACCAAAATCTCGGAAGCTATTGACAGCTTCATAACGTAAGGTTCATCAACTAGACGTGAAGGCAGGAAAAACACATTTCACTAGTTTGCTTCAATATTAAACCACAGGGCAACAACGTTTTTGGCCACTGTACGACAATAACAAAGGAACTTGCAAGTGTTGTGACAATAACATTTAACGCGACGTCACAAACCTTGCATCCTACCGTGCGGTGCATCAACATGGTGGTTTCAGCGACGTCTGTGCAAGTCATCTATACACAACCATCATATGGGAAACTGATTTTTGAAATTACATATTTGTTCCAATGCCAACAGCTTCAAAAGGGCACTCTATATTTGTTGTGTTCTCAGATAAATACATCGTCTAATTTTACATTTCAGCCGCAACACATGCATGACTTATGCGCGCATACCGTGAAGTATGTATAACTTTATTGTGAGTTTTGAGCAATAAATAAGGTAATCATATCCTGCACATACCACAGATCCCTTGAACATCTGTATCACAGGCCTAAATAATTTACTATATAAGATAAACCATTATGCTTGTAATTTATTCGAAAAGCTCATTTGAGTTGGTGTTCAATCTGTATTTTATAATGTTCGTACATGTAAATGTATTTAGCGAAGTTCTAACGCCAAAGCGGGGCAAGTCGCATGCAATTCTTAAATACCAGAACAAAATAATGAATGGTGAACATGGTAGAAACAAGCAGTATCAAATAAATTGCGCTTGAACGCGTGAACTAATGCTCAACCTAGCGCTTGCCCAGTTAGGGTACGGCTATTCGGTCACACATAGACGAAATGTATTAACCTAGGCGTAATTGCACGCTTCGCGGAGCCGTCCCTACAGTACGCTGTGTCAAGATCACGTTCACGTATCAACCGGAATATGACGCTAGTTTAATCATACATGCCTGCGCGGATGCAAACACATGCACACATTTGGTCACACAGGAAAACACATGACTCTGATAGAAGTCACACACACTGCTCACATAACGATCATGTAGCTGTTGAAAAGAGGACGCGCTGCATATGGAACTTTCTTAGAGACGCCCACTTCTTTAGCGCCGAAAATAAAACAAGGACTAGAAAAGAACGACACGGACAACGCGTCATTTTTTCCGTCCTTGTTAGTTTTGTGCACTAAAAAAGACAACATGAATTACCAGCACGCCCAAGCGTACGCGCCTTAGACTCGGTCGAAGCTTACAGTTAACAGGCGCCGTCACCGCCCGACAGGTATTAAAAAAAACAGTGATTCATCGCGAGCAGGGCTTCACTACAACACTGTTCAAGTCCCCCCGCCGAATGACACCCGCGCACTGCTTTACGCGCCAAACAAACCAACCAACAAACAAACAAAAAAGCTCGCCCGCGCTATCATCACACAACTTTGTCTTGATCCTGATGAAATGATGCACACAAACAGGCTCGCTACCTTAACAAAACCTCACTTATCGCCCATTAGTTCGGGAAAACTGTTCAAGGCGTTAGCGCGCTCACGATGTTAACGAAGAGCTGACAGCAGCAACGTCCACGTACCATTCGTTTGGCGACCACTCCGCGATACGAAGCAGTCGGGCCTGTCTTGAGTATTAATGCATCTTCGTAATAAGCAGCACAGGCAGAGCACAAAACCACAAAACACGAGCACAGAGCGCAAGCACACTTCAAACAACAGAAAAATCGACTTCAAACACGGCCCTTGTGGTTGCAACGAGCTGCAAACAAGCAAAAAAAATTCCGGCATTCCGGTCCCGCACATTCAACCGATCCGCATTTGCGCACTATGATTTTTAATCATAACAAAAAAAATAGTTGTTTCTGCTTAGAAATAGTAATAAAAATCTTTATGTAAATACGAAATACGTGAGTAGTTGATGAGTACATCATCTTTACTTTGAAAAAAAAAGTGTAGCGCGCGAAATTTGAAACGTTTGCTTGTTTGTATATTTGTATTACACCTATAATTTGTTAACATCTGCACATTGGTTGAGTGGTTAAGCAGGCTGGAGAGCAGATGTTTCAGCACGACAGGGGCTTGCACTTTTGTCTTTGTTTCGTTATAAATAAATCATACTTGTCGGACTTTGCAGTTTTCTTGATTTTTTTCCCCTCTAACAGGTTTCTAAGCGTGCGTGTTCTTTGGCGATCACTTGTGTTTGTCACAATAGTGGTACAGCAGGGAGAGCGGTTAGTTTCGCTAAAAAAATGTCTTTAGATAGATTGCTTCATGCATGACTCATTTTACAGCAATGTATGCAGAGCGTGGATCAAAATTCTTTAATTTTAGCTAATGGAACTTCCCAGAACAAATTTTGACCATTCGCCATGGACTTGCTGTGGCTTTAGAAATAACCTTTAGGTGAACCTGTCAACGTACCTTATCTCTTCGCGACTAGCTGTTTCTCTGAAGGATTTGCAATTGTATTTTTAACCTCTAGAAAATCAGTTGGTTAAAAATGGTTGTTGTAATTAAATACAAATCACAGGAAGTATGTACAATTGGTCACAACTAAGTAAGGATACGGCTGTTTTTCCAGCAAATATAATTTTAGCTTTCTTTAGGGAAAGCTTCCTTAAAGGGCCCATGACACCCAATTTTCGATCATAATCTGTGTTATGTGGGCTAATCATTGTGCATTCACAAATAAGGTGGTCAAATTATAGCGCATTTGGTAGAGCACTGAAATTGTAACCGAATATTTTTATCAACACGCGAGGGATCTGGCAGTCGGGCAACACTGGCGCGCTCGTGAGCAGTGATGTAACCAGCAGCTAGCTGCGCGAGCGTCTGCATTCCGGTGAACGATATTGTTCCGCTGTGCATGCATGAGCTGCGCGTGAAATCGAAACATTTCAGATTTCTTCAGTTCGACACTGAAAGTGAATGGTTTGCAGCGCCTGGAACTTTCGTAGAAGACGACGGCTCCGCTTCTTTGCTGTGCGTGACGTCACACGCGCCAAGGCAAAGTGGCGGTCGCCGTCGGTGGGCGGGGTTTAAAGGGATACTGAACAAAAAATTGGAAAAACTGACGAAAACATCGAAATTCTACTCAGAAGACGCCACTGTTCCGATAAACACAGTTTATTTCATGTATTTTTTAAGAGTTGGTTGTATTTTTGGTGGATTGTGAGTGCGCGGCGGCTGCGCGCGAGCCGTGACGTCAGGTTCTCCCTGGTGCATGCAGGGTGCACGTGTTCCTGTCCTTCTCTTCTTTTTCTCCTCCTCTCCTTACATTCCACTCTCTCCCTTACACAATAGCGCTGATGCCTTACCTTAGCCCGGAGCACTGTTCGCTCCCGTAGTGGTTCTGGGAAACGTAGTGCGACCTGAGCGGGTTGAGAGACGCTGGCGACAGCTGGCATTGGTGGGATGCCTGTTTCCGGCGAGTTTCACGTCACCCCCCTCTAGTTCATGGCGCGGCCGCTAGACGCGGCGGTTTGTGAAGAACTAATTGAATTCATTATTTTCCTCTAGTTTCTGCCTGAAATGAAGGTTGCGTCCATCGATTTCAACCCCCCAATCTTTCAATCTGGCTGGAAATCTTGGCGGCAGAAAGTTTGTTCAGTATCCCAGTCGGCTACTGCTAGGGCTTGTTTTGCACTGAAATATTCTTTTACGGCGCACTTTTCATATCTCTATAAACATAATCGACCGTCTACTTCTAGTTTTCACTGAAAACCATAAATTCTTGGGTGACCGCATGCCATGGCCCCTTTAAACAAAAGTAGGCGAAAATTACTTTAACTTTCTTTAGAGAAAGTTTCTTTAGACAAAAGTAGGCAAACAATAGTTTAACTTTCTTTAGGGGAAGCTTCTTTAAACGAAAGCAAGAAAACTTTCTTTTAACTTTCTTTAGGGAAAGTTTCTCTAGGCAAAAGTAAAAAAAAACTTTCTTTTAGCGGTACGTTAATCGAACGCCTAAGTCCATAGCCCGTCATTAAAGTTGGTAGAACGTGGGTTGGTCGCTTAAAAACGGTCAATATCCATTTTTGTAAGGCGACTTACGAGACTTGAACAGATCATAGGCTCTTCTCTCCCGCATACAAGTTGGTTATGCAACTGCCCGTTGTCGCTGCGGTCTCATGGGACACGGATTCCATGCCCCATATAGAATTCTTTTTCTGTCTATCCTGAAATGCCGAGAACTGCTGCTCACATTCTTTCCCGATGCGCGGTGCCGCTCGATGACTTCGATCTTCTTTGTGACAGCGTAGGAGTGCATTGGCAGACAGTTAATTGGACAGGAAATGTGGGAACAGCAGCTGCGGGCATGCTTTGTCAAAAAGACTGTGAAGAGCAGTCGGTTTTTTTTTCTTTCAAGAACTGTTCGTGCCGTCATTTAATATTCCCTCATCGAATCTAGTTGTATTGCGATGGCCACAGTGGGGTGTATACTTCGGCTCATTCTGGCGCACTGGACGATCAGTCACTTAAACTGACACTAAAGCCAAGTATTAATCCGACGTTGGTTGTTTAAATAGCGGTACAGAAACGTCGTAGTGCTAATTTTGGACTAAGCGATTAGCTATTTTAAAATAAAGTCAGGTTTTAGTGATCCGCGGGGCGTTAGCGCACTTCAAATGACCCGCCTGAACGGACCTTCTGACGTAGCATCTCTCGTGCCCAACGTTGCCCGCCTTTGCCGCGCAGCCGCCGACACTAGTAGCAGCGGAGCGAAAGTAGCGGGAGCCACAGCAGCAACAACGGCCATTGATGCTTCCCGCAATGAATGTCGTCGATGAACCTGACAACGAGAAATTAGAGATATTGAGAATTGAGGCCCCAAGACGTTTGCGACGCGCCAGAGCGCATGCGCAGAACCGAAGCCAATATTGGGCTCTTTTTTCGTGTTGACCCAAGGCCCAAAAATCGAAGACTAGCCTGGGTCCCCAAGGCGTGTTGCGTCACACCTTGTGTGACGAGTAAGCCAAAAAAATGTACGCTCGCATTACACAGTCGAAGATGACATTGCTTTACTGGGTAAAGTGCTAGGTACCAATCCGTTTCAAGACCCTGCGCTGTGGCAACAAGTGGTGAGAAACTTTCAAGATGGAACTCCGAGGACATTTTCGCTGTGGTCAATACGCAACCAATGCGAGCTGCTGATTGCGAGTTCCTTAACAAGGACGTTGCAAATCTTAAAAAGTAAGTATACGTTTACCAAGACACACCTTTTTCTTGCATTATGCGTGTGTTAGTTTACTCATTGTAACTTGAAAGCGCGTGCAATGAACTATTGGAGGGAAACAGCGCGAAACACGAACGACCAGACAGAGAAGGACACAAACAACAGCGCTGACTTACAACAAAACTTTATTCGTCAACCACGCGTTATATACCTGCGCAGTTGAAAACGAAAAGAAGAAAGAAAAATGGCAAATCGAAGATAAATGAACTATCACCATCATCACCGAAAAGCATGCTCATTGCGTGTGCAATCATTCTGATAGAAAGATAACCTCCTTTTCTGACAAGGTAACTGAAGGCCTGCTCACGTGAAATACTGGAGGCTCACACGTGAAATACTGGAGGGCCTGGAAATAGGTAAGCTGGGTGACGTATGTGACCTGGCAGTATGTGAATGTGTTTACAAAATTGCACTTTTCCAATTTGAAATACGCTGAATGGGACGGACGCGTAGAAACGACGCTTTGAAGGCACTAATCCTGCATTTCACGGTCATAATGCATTACTTCACTTTAGTAAGAGCACTGTGAGAGGATAGTAATAGATATAAAAGGCTTGTTAAATGCGAAGCATTTCTTTGCGTACTGCAGGCACTTTTAGCGTTTCTATCTACGTATCTATCTATCTATCTATCTAGCCGCCAACGTTCGGGTGCTCTCGTGATCACCCCTTTAACTTGGGGTAGACCAAAATCAGTATTTGAGAGTAAGATGGTTTGACGAATATGACTCGCTGGTCGTGACATGAATAATGTGACAATCCCGTCGCGTACGTCGTCAAACCCTTTCGGGCAAACCCTGTGGCACAAACCACGGGCGGGTATGTGCCACAGGTATGCGGGTATGTGCCACAGGTGATTGACAGTTTATACTACCCAGGAACGGCGAGAAGAAATATTGGTACTTTTAAGGCGAGAGCGTTAAAAGCTGACATCAGCAGCGTTGACCGGACGAATGCAAATAATAAATGTCAGGGTCCCGACAGGAATCGAACCCAAGTATTCTGCGTGGCAATCAAGCATTCTACCACAGAGCCACGCCAGGTCTCGGAACTGCTTTTCGAATAGCTATGGCACGTTGGCGGGTTAGTTGGTTGGGGTTCATGATTCATAAGACATAGCGCATCATGACAGGCACAGCGAAGAGGAACAACACACAGATCCATGACCCTAATGTTCGTGAAACGTCAATTGTCGTTGCAGTGCTGGCTATGCGATTTTATAAACATTGCATATATACTCCGCTGATACAGCCGTCCCGCCGGGTTAACGTCAATTGCACGTAGTAAAGCGTCATCCACTGAAGTTGATATATGTTGCAGTGTCCAGGCCTACCATCCTCGCGATCACAAGCGCTACATATCAGTTTAACGCTTCTGGTGTTGCTAATGCCCATGTTGCCGTTGGTAACTGTGAACAAGTTTTTATACAAAACATATGCGACTGTGCAACATATATCTGTGCGTGCAACATGTGTACATATCTTTAGCGTAATTTCGTAACGTTTAGCTCAATAAAGAATTACAACACAGTCACCTTCCCTCCGCATACTTCGTATAACATCGATTCCCAAGGTACGTGTAATCTGCCGAATTTTTTTAAAGCCTAGAAAGTGTGTGACCGTGGTGCAGTGGGTAGCGTGCCCGGCATCTGTTGTCGCTGACCGAAGAAGTCGTAGGTTCGACTCCTATGGACGGAACTTTCTTTCTTTGTCTTCTGATCATGCGAATTTTTACGACGTCATTTCCGTGACGGAAATACGTCGCTGAAATCTTGGTGGACCCCGGCATAAAACACTTTCGTGTTCAAAAAGGCTGTAGAAAGGCCGCTCTTCCAGCTTTCACTGTGACTGTGCTGCGCGTTTCGCGCAGGCCTGGCGTTTTTTTTTTCATTTATTCAGTTTTGTCTTAATTCGCGCGATAGTGGTTACGGACACCGGCGGCGGCGGACAACTACGGCGCGAAAACGGCCCTTGTTGTGAGCTCATAACAGCTTTCGCTGTAAAACGTCACCGAAAAACAAAAAAAAAACCGCCAGGCCTGCGCGGAAGCCGCAGCACAGTCACAGCGAAAGCTGGAAGAGCGGCCTTTCTAGAGCCTTTTTTACAGCGAAAGCTGTTATGAGATCACAACAAGGGTGCCGTAGTTGTCCGCCACCGCCGCCGGTGTCCGTAACCGCTATCGCACGAAATAGAAAAAAAAAACTTTAAGAAAAGATGTTGAGGATGGAACGGGGTTCGAACCTGGGCCCGCTCCGTGCCAGCACAGTGTTCTACCACTGAGCCATGCCTGTGCTCGAAAACCTGGCGTACAAAAACCCTATACAAGCATTATGTCGGGAAGGAACCGTGTTAACATGCGCAATATAACGTGGCAGAAGAGTGAAACGACAACCAGGCGTCACAGAATGCCATTTGTGTAACCAGGCGTCACACAATATGAATTGCATTACGAGGGGGTCGTTGAATGCTTCCAACCCATTACAAAGGGCTCAGTCATAATTCTTCGTCGTCATCAGCCACCGAATCAATTAATGGAGTAGTGGGTACCTTGCAAGCGTACTTGTATTAGTAGCCCCAAGATAGATTGCAACGGGTTTTAGAAATGGTGCTCTCCCAGCTTTCGCTGTGACTGTGCTGCGCGTTCCGCGCAGGCCTGGCGGTTTTTTTTAAACACTCTTGGGGCAACTATTAAAGCGCACTTGCGTGTTACCCACAACGCCATAAATAATCATGTTTTTTGTAGTGGGGAAGCGTCTATTGTGCCATTATTCGTCATTCATCCGAAAAGCGCGGTACCCGCTACACACTTGTAACACATTATGTGTACTTTGTTGATGCTGTGGCTGAGGACGATGAAAAGTTATGCCTGAGGCTTTTGTAATGAATTGGAGCAGTGAACTACCCACTCATTATGCGATTCGAATTGTGTGACGCGTGATTATTACTTTACTGTGCTAAAACGCTTTATTACGCATGTTAACGCGATTCGTTACCCGACATCAAGCCTGCATAGGGTCAGTTTGCAACGCTGCCACGCAGGGGGGCCCGGGTTCGATTTCCATTCTGTCCTTGGTACTTTTTATTTATTTAGTTTTTTTCTCATTTCGCGCGGTAGTGGTTACGGACATAGGCGGCGGCGGACAACTACGGCGCAAAAACGGCCCTTGTTGTGATCTCATAACTGCTTTCGCTGTAAAAAAAAAAACGCCAGGCCTGCTCGGAACGCGCAGCACAGTCACAACGAAAGCTGGAAGCGCGGCCTTTCTAGAGCATTTTTTTAACACTCTTGGGAACAACTGCTACACGCACACTTGCATAGTACCCACTACGCCGTAAATGATAATTTTTGTGTAGTGGAGAAACGTCCACTGTGCCATTATTCGTCATTCTTCGAAAAAGCGCGGTACCTGCTATACACTTGTAATGCATTATGTGAACTTTGTTGATGCTGTGGCTGACGACCATATAGAAGTTTTCCTAAGGCTTTTGTAATGGGTTGGAGCATTGCACGCCCCTCTGGTTACGCAATTCGCATTGAGTGACGCTTGGTTGTTACTTTACTGTTCTAAAGCGCGTTTTTACAAATGTTAACGTGATTCCTTACCTAACTTGAAGCCTGCACAGGGTCAGTTTGCAACGCAGCTCCGAGCACCGGCGTAGCTCTGTGGTAGAGTGCTTGGCTGCCACGCAGGGCGCCCGGGTTCGATTCCATTCTGTCCTAAGAATTTTTATTGAGTTTCTTTTTATTTCGCGCAATACTGGTTACGAACACCAGCGGCGGCGGACAACTACGGCGAAAAAACGGCCCTTTTTTGTGATCTCATAACAGCTTTCGCTGTAAAAAAAAAAAATCGGAGACATTCGGCGCAGCGAAACCTTGAGAAAGGTAGCACAGCTCCGCGCGAAAGACGGAAGAGCAGTCAAGGAAGCTTCCTTTATGGCGTACAGTCAGGTGCAAGCGCCGTAAAAGGGGAAGTGGGGGGATAACTATGCGCGTCTTCACGACGGAAGGCGCCATTGACACGTTCAACTTTGCAGAGACAACCATGCCGAGGTGTTCGTACAGGAAAGATAAGAGGAGATAGGTTGCGAGCGACGGAGAACAAAAAGAGAGAATGGCCACCTTTTCCCCGCGTTTCTGGCGTCTCCTTCACCTTCCTGAAGAAAGCCGTCCGAAATCCCTAGAGAGGCGTAACTGCGGAGGCCATGTAATAGCGCGTGTTCGTTGTGTTCTCTGGCGATTTCGAAAGCCGTCAAGAGCGCGACCGTAACGTGTACGATTGAAGAGCAGAAGACAGCCGTAAGCTTTTCGGAGAACGAGACAGTGTTTGTAGAAAGGTTTCTTTTTTTTTTCTGAGTCATTATTTGTTTCGAATTACAGACTTCAGTATTATTTCGTTGTTTCTAAGACGCAGCACAAAGTTTTGACAGGAAGCCACATGCAATGCTGAGGTCTTATGAGATAATTGTGGACACGCTTAAGCGGCGCGCGACTCACGATGAGAGCAGAAAGGTGTCAGTTGGGACAGACAGAGTGGAGTGTCTAGGGCACATTATTGGGCGAGGGTGCCGGAGGCCTCACGAGGCACAACTTGACGCCATCGAGAACTATCCCCGACCTATCACTAAAAGTGGTGTCATGGCATTTCTAGGCATCACTGGATACTACCAACACTATATCCCCAACTATCCACAGATAGCCAGTCCTCTGACCAACAGTTTAAGGAAGGGAGAGCACATTAAGGTCAAGTGGAATGAGTTAAGGGAAGGTTCTTTCCTGTCATTGAAAGCAGCCCTGACTTCCAGACAATTTTGCGAGCTTGGGATTATAACCGACCTTTCATATTTCAGTGCGACGCGAGTGAAAGTGGCCTTGGGGCTGTTCTGAGACAGCGAGATGAGAGTGGAGAGGAGCACCCCGTGCTTTTTATTAGTCGTAAGCTATCAACACGTGAGGAGGCCTATAGCACCTCAGAGAAAGAGTGTCCTTGCTTAGTACGGGCTATTCACAAGCTTCCGTGCTACTTGGCCAGTTCACCGTTTGTTGTAGAGACGCTTCACTCTCGCTTGTCATAGCTCCGGAATATGTCGCCTAAAAATGGCCGCCTACTGAGATGGGCTTTGACACTTCAAGAACATAATTTTGGGGTCCGCTACAAAAAGGGGCATGAGAATAGAAATGCGGATGCCCTCAGCCGAGGTTTCCTGTAATAAGGAACGTGCGCATTCGGATTTAATCACGACATCCATTGTTTTATTTGTTTTCTGGTGTTTAATTTCTGTCATTTTTCGTGTTTCCTATCGTTTTTTTTTTCATTTTCACCGCATAATAAACCTTTAGGTTTGGTTGCCGAGAGATACCGCAGAAATTATCACGCGGATGGTCGAAATGGCTCTTGGTTATACCAAGTCACATGCGGTCTGATGTATGTGCCCATTTTCATGCTGACCCGCAACATGCTCACGCTGGTGTGTTGAAAACGTATCACCGGCTCCGCCAGCGTTACTGCTGGCGTGTTATGTACACCTTTGTAAAAGAATACATTCGGTCCTGTTCATTATGCCAACAATGGAAGACATTTGCCCATTGATCCGGTATACTGCAGCCTCTACCGTGTCCTGCACGTCCTTTCGACCGTGTTGGAATTGGTCTGTATGGGTGGGCCCCTTCCGTACACTGCGGCTGGATATTGATGGGTCGTTGTCGCCGTCGACCATCTCACGAGATACGCTGAAACAGCTCCGCTACCTTCTGCTGGTGCTCGTGACGTAGCCAATTTCGTCTTTCGTAGCTTCATCCTGCGTCACGGTGCACCACGTGAACTACTGAGCGATCGAAGGCGTTTGTATTTATCCGAAGTTCTTCAAGAACGCCTTCGCGCACGCCGCACGGTTCACCGCACCTCTACAGCCTACCACCCGCAGACCAACATTTTAACTGAGCGCTTCAACCGAACGCTGGGAGACATGCTCGCGATGTACGTCAATTCTGACCAATCGAACTAGGATGTCGTTCTGCCATTTGTGACCTATGCATACAATACCGCGACGCAAGTCAACCACAGGCTTCTCGCCTTTCTTTCTTTTATATGGCCGTGAACCATGCGCCACCCTTCACAGCATTTTGCCGTATCGTCCCGACCTCTCGGAATTCAGCCCTGTTTCAGAAATTGTGCACCACGCTGAAGAGTGTTGTCAGTTGGCCCGCTCTTTCACCTCGGACAAACACAGTGATGTACCGTGCAGGGAATTTTCGACAATCATTTTGGACGAAAGGGAAAAAGGGAATCTTCGCGATATTGCAGGGAATTTTGAGGGGCGGCGAAATTTTTTTTTTATAACGATCAAAAGACTGTGGACATGAGGCTTTCGCATGTCGCAATCGTTTCTGGCGCATGTAGCGCGCCAAACCATAGCCTCTAAGGTTCGTTTTTAAAGACCATAGTCTTTCTTGGCATAATTCAACGCAGAAACATTGATGACATTGATTTGACTGACTGCTGGTTTGTGTGGCCAGCGATTCAGCTGCCCGGCGAAAGTTTAAGCCCGTGCTCAAAGCCCGCCCATCTTGATCTGGTGAATCTGTTCACACTTATGAACATTGTCAATCAAAAAAGCAAATATTACGCATATTTGAGGCGCAATATCAATACGTTCGTATTCGGTAGTGTGTGTGTTTATTTAGAAAATGCATAGATACGTAATGCTCAACACCGCAGAGGTTATTACGCTGCGCTGACCATGCGACGGTCACCATTATTGAAAAGTTGACGTGCTTTTTTGTACAAAATGTGGTGCATATAGATACAGAGCGTCTGCTAGGCACATTAATGTACGCCACGTCACTGAGTAACAAAAAAAAAATAACAACAATAATAAACTTTTTTCTTATGCAGTGGCCGTGTGCATGAGCATGTGCAGCATTCCTTCCGCATCGCATACCGCCTAAAGCGAGCTCCAAGGTAGCTCCTTCGTAGTATTAAAAGCCGATCTCAGAGGCGATGCTTTGAGTTGGGCAGAAAAGAAGAGAAAGCGATGGGAAGAGCCTGAACCACGTCGAACACTATATATATATATATATATATATATATATATATATATATGTATATATATATATATATATATATATATATATATATATATATATATATATATATATATATATATATATATGTATATATACATACATATATATATAAACTTTTTTTTTGTGCAGGGAAATATGCGGGGTTTTTTGGCGATGTAAGCGGGGAAAAATGCCGGAAATAGGGAATTTTCGGTCCTCGAAAAGGGAATTCTTCTGTCCAGGACGGAACATCACTGCAAACAAGCCCTAGAAAATGAACGTCACGACCGTGACCAGCGAGTCGACACTGTTGCCGTAGGCTCGCTCGTCTGGCTCCGACTGCCCCTTCCACTCCCCAGGCCTGTCCTGAAGGTTGCCCCCCAAGTATCACGATCCCTTTTGCGTTGTGGAACGTCGATCCCATGTAACGTACGTGATCGAGCCGCCTTGGTCACGAGACTGTCCACGTGAGTCGCCTCAAGCCGTATCACGACCCGCTCCTACTCTCTCGTCACCTTGATTCGCCAGAATGGCTTTTCTTTGGCGCCGCGGTAGTGTAGAAAGGAAGATCATGTGCCGCAGTGGGCCACTACCTTAGCGAGAGGAGCTGAGCGCGAGCTGTTGGTGCTACGACTGTGATTCTTGTGCCGGTTGTCGCCGCCCGCCTTCAGCGTCCGTCAACCCCTTCTGAGGTGCTACCTGACGCCAATAAACCCCGTTTCATGAGATTCAATCATCCGCGATATCCGCAAAGAAAGCGTCACTGAACTCTCAAGAAATTTACAGTAATCGGCCTTTTCCTGGTCCGAACAGCACCTGCAGTGGAAATCGTCGAAATCGAAACTGATGGTCCTTGGCCTCCGGAATTGCCCGTCGCGCGCCAGTAGGCAATCACGGAGGCCTGCATTGGCGCCTTTTTTTTTACTGGGGGGGGGGGGGGTATTAGCTCTGTTAATAACGCTCTTGATGTAAACTCGCCAAATTGTACTTTAGGGAGGTTGGAGCTAGTCAAGCTGCTCCTCATCTTTTCCTGCCAGCCTCCCTGAACTTCCTGATGTAAAATAACGGACCCGTTATAGTTTTTTTTTATACTTGATACTCCTAAATCTTATATGAAATGATATCTGGACACAAAAGCAGGCGAACATAATAAGTATATTTTAGATGTCTGGAATGTCTGAACTCAAACACACGCGTATACACTCAGGCACAAATTCCCCAATGCAAAAGCGCTACGTTTGTTCGTATTGAAACCTGAAGCTTGTTGTATAAACGCAAGCATACTTTAATGAGGTTGCTGCCGCTGATGCAGGCGCTCTCCTTTCTACTGATGATTGTCAGCTTTTGAAAATGCCCTTTGAAAAAGGTGGAAAATACCCTTTTAAAATCGGCGTTTATCGGATAAATCCTAATTGTGAAACATTTTACCGCAGCGTGTTTATCAGATTTTTTCGGATTTATCCGAAAACACGGAGGTCTAATCTTAGGGGACTAGATACTTTCCAGGAGGAGATTTCACTCTGGGTATAGGAAACTTGTCCTTGATTGTAGTCAAGGACCTCGTGGGATTATAGGTGACATCACCCTCTTTCTGGTGACAGTGTCGTACATGAAGACAACTTATACATTTCAAAGCCAAGAGCAGCCTTCATATTCTGAAGAATGTCTCACTGACATACTTCGGTGGTAAAGCGTGCAGCAGCTCTCTAAATTTAGCTATTGCTTCTCGGTGCCTTTTATCTTCTGCTACCCGGTGCACAGAAGTTTAAATATATGGCAGTAATTATTCGAGTGATTATGTACAGCTACTGTGGTTTACTAGACTTGCAAGCTCACCTGGGCGATATACGGATATTGAGAGGCTTTTCACAATGAACCGGAACATTTATGCAGCTCCAAAGATTCTTCAAAAGACATTGATGAACGAATTGCTACATCAGTGTGAGCTATCACACGCGTGGCTGCAGGCTCAAATTCCACAAAACCTGTCTCTGCGGTGTATGAGTGCATTAGACACTACTGTCTATGCACAGGGATCATTTCATTTCAACAAGTCATGTTTGCGTTAGCTCCTGATAACAAGTTTCCGTGATTTAAGCATACCAGTTTATTCGTGTAGTGCCGCTGTGGGAATGATTGAACTTTAGTTTTACGCGAACTGCTGACATTTCCATGGTTTTAGCGCACCTGCTGCAGAGTACATGTTAGAGCTTCCCATTTGAAAGGACCTCGCGCTGCGTGTGTCCCTGCTGACACTTTTGTGTTGTTTATTTTCTTTTTTAAAACGAATCGGTAAATACCATTGCTTGTGGAAATGGCTGCCGAGATTTAAGCATTTCAGTTTATTCGTATAGTGCTGCCGTGGGAATGAATGAACTTTAGTTTTGTGCGAACTGCTGACATTTCCATGGTTTTAGCACACCTGCTGCAGAGTACATGTTAGACCTTGCCATTTGAAAGGACCTCGTGCTGCGTGTGTCCCTGTTGACATTTTTGAGTTCATTTTTAAGAACCGACAAAGGCTATTGCTTGTGGAATGGTGTCCCGTGATTTAAGCATTTTGGTTTATTTGTTTAGCGCTGCAGCGGGAATGATTGAATTTTAGTTTTATGCGAACTGCTGACATTTCCACGGTTATAGCCCACCTGCTGCAAGTGCACCGTGATGAGGTGAAACCCGCTACATCTTTCTACATTTCAGCAGAATATGCATAACTTTCACAAAGCCTGGTCCGACACATTTTCGTTTATTCTATATTAAAAAATGATTGCAGTCGCTCGAAATACACATTCAAGTTACCGTTGCAATGCGTACTTAAGTTAGCGTTGTAATACACCTAGGCGAAACTTGCGCAGTTTTCCGGAGGGAAAGAAAAGGAAAGATTATATTCACTTGAAATAGATGCTTAAGTTGCATTTGTAATCTTTAGTTCTCAATATAGTAAACAGACGACAGCCGTGTAGTTGAAAAAAATCTCTCAAGGCCGGTAACTACTCACTTAACTGAACATTTAATTGGATTTAGATGGCGGTAATCAACGTGTCATGTTTCTTCTTAACAACTACGACAGGCGACGCCTAAGGGCTGAATGAGGGTACAATAACGCCTTTGACTAGCATGTTGTTCACTTCTTCTTGAATAACTTTACGCCGTCATACAGACCCCCGATATAGTAGGGGTTAATGGGAACAGCATCACGAGTGTTTATGCAGTGCTTTACAAGTGAAGTCTGGGGGGAGTGGTCGATTGTCGATGTCTAATATCTGTAGGTCGGCAAAACTTGTGGAGCTTACTCAGACTCACTCATGAAATATAGTTTGCGCTTAGGGCTCACTCGGACTCAGACTCACCAAATTTCTCCCATGCCGGACTCACTCGGACTCACAATCAGGAAAATTTTCTTCAACCGGACTGACTCGGACTCCAACTAACAAAAACATTACTCATCAGGACTCACTCAGACTCAGACTCACGGCTTCATCTGAGTCTGAGTGAGTCCGAGTGAGTCGACTAATGAGTCCGTTAGCCTAGAATTAGCTTTTTTCAACCATAGTATCAATGCTATTTAAGAACAATATCTCACGTAATCGGTGCTCTTCTCGGCGTCCTTTTATAACAATACCTTCGAATACGAGTTATGAGCGCTCGCAAACTAGTACGGTCATTTTTCTTGAAAGAGATGACAAAATAAGATATATTTACCAAGAACTTCCCTGAAAGAGTTGGCGGGGGGAGGTCAAGGCACCCCCATACGTAATATGCGCCTATGATCATTAAATATTAAATGGTGTATGAATAACACTGCTTTGGAATACGATTTAGTAGATGTGAGTGTAAACGTGAATTCAGTTAAGGCTGATAGCAAATATGAGTAGATTGGACCATAGGTCGGCAAAAAAAGTGGAACTCACTGGCACTCACTGAATAAATATATCTTGCGCTTTGGACTGACTCGGACTAGACTCGCCAAAATTTTGCTGAGCCGAACTCACTCATACTCACACTCACGAAAGTTTTCTTCCACCGGAATCACTTGGACTCAAACTCACCAGAATATTGCTCACGCGGCCTCACTCAGAGTGACTCACGGCTCGATCTGAGTCTGAGTGAGTCCGAGTGAGAAGACTCATGAGGGAGTTCGCCCACCTATGCCCCGCACTACACCACCCTCCATAACTCAAGCCTCTGATCAGACAATATTGAGCTGACGTATAATGGCTAGTGCATTTAAGTATTGTTGCACGAAGAAAGCAGGCACACGAGTGCAGAGTTGGTGTTTTCACGGTTAATATATCTCTTGTCCAAGCGGCGATAAGAGACGTCGTCTTCCTCGAGTCTGAGCGAGCTTCCTCGTCCTCTTTACCGCAACATCACCCTCCCAACGTGTTTAGCTCCATCCTGGTGCAAATCGTGGAGCATCAGTTAATGTGGGCATATAGGGCTTTAGTCGGGCGACGTGAATGCTGATGTGAGGCATTCACGTCGAGGACTGCACTTATTGTTTATTATTGTACTTTCTTGCTTTATTGTTATTATTTATTGTTGCATGCATTTTTGCCCCATGTTCTGTTTTAAGCATCGGGACGATGCTTTTTCAGAGGGGGGGCATTGCCACGCGCGTTTCTAATTTTCACAGTTGCTGTATCCGGTTTTCGCCCACAAAGACTGTGAGCAACGCTCATCGCAAACCGCGCCTCTTTAAAGGTTCGAGAAGCTTCGAGATTGTTATAGATCATTTTGTTAAGATTGCGCGCGAAGCGCGAACACTCGAGCTTAATCCAGAGCTTGCGCGACAACCAGCGATAAGGCTGGAATATTCGATACCACACTTATAAATGCCGGCGCGCTTCACCGCTCGTTAGTTGATCGACGGCCGACGCTCTGTTCGCCGCTATCAGTGCCAGCGTTTATTGTTGTAATCTCACCTTCAGCTTACCGGCCACAAGTTCGGCCCAAATAAAGTGTTTCACGTTGGACTACTGCCTACTGCCATCGTCAACGTCACGGCCACGTGACAATATGCCATTGCGCGAGCGATACCGACCATCTGCGCTACAAATGTTGCCGACTGCCTACTTCACGACGTCATCCTGCACCACGGCGCCCCTCAACAGTTGCTAACGGATCGGGGCCGTTACTTTTTGTCTAAGGTCGTCGATGACCTGCTCCGCTTCTGTTCTACTGAACACAAGATCGCTACCGCGTACCACCCTCAAACGGATGGGCTCACCGAGCGCCTGAACCGCACTCTGACATGCTTGCAATGCACGTTTCCGACAATCACCGTGACTGGGACGCCGCTTTACCATACATTACTTTTGCTTATATAATTCGTCCCGTCACGACACTGCCACATTTTCACCATTCTACCTTTTGTATGGCCGCGACCCTGTCTTGCCCTTCGACACGTTGCTACCTTTTGGCGTAGACTTCTCAACGACTGATTACGCCCGCAATGCAATCCCCTTAGCCGCCCATGCTCGAGAGGTCGCTCGTTATCGTCTCACAGCGTCGCAAGCTTCTCAAAAACGACGCTACGATCATCATCACCGAGAAACACAATTTTCTCCTGGTTCTCTTGTTCTCCTCTGGACGCCTTCGCGCCGCGTCGGCTTGGCGAAAAAACTCCTTTCTCGTTACTCTGGTCCGTGCAAGATATTGCGCCAATTGTCTGACGTGACGTACGAGATCGCACCAGTCGACGTGTCTTTGCTACCTCACATCAGCATTCACGTCGCCCGACTAAAGCCCTATATGCCCACATTAACTGATGCTCCATGATTTGCACCGGGATGGAGCTAAACACGCCGGGAGGGTGATGTTGCGGTAAAGAGGACGAGGAAGCTCGCTCAGACTCGAGGAAGACGACGTCTCTTATCGCCGCTTGGACAAGAGATATATTAACCGTGAATACACCAACGCTGCACTCGTGTGCCTGCTTTCTTCGTGCAACAATACTTAAATGCACTAGCCATTATACGTCAGCTCAATATTGTCTGATCAGAGGCTTGAGTTATGGAGGGTGGTGTAGTGCGGGGGCATAGGTCGGCGAACTCACTCATGAGTCGACTCACTCGGACTCACTCAGACTCAGATCGAGCCGTGAGTCAGTCTGAGTGAGGCCGGGTGAACAATATTCTGGTGAGTTTGAGTCCAAGTGATTCCGGTGGAAGAAAACTTTCGTGAGTGTGAGTAGGAGTGAGTTCGGCTCAGCAAAATTTTTGGCGAGTCTAGTCCGAGTCAGTCCAAAGCGCAAGATATATTTGTTGAGTGAGTGCCAGTGAGTTCCACTTTTTTTGCCGACCTATGGTCCAATCTACTCATATTCAGCGTTACTATCAGCCTTAACTGAATTCACGTTTACACTCACATCTACTAAATCGTATTACAAAGCAGTGTTATTGATACACCATTTAATATTTAATGATCACAGGCGCATATTACGTAGGGGGTGCCTTGACCTCCCCCCGCCAACTCTTTCAGGGAAGTTCTTGATAAATATATCTTATTTTGTCATCTCTTTCAAGAAAAATGACCGTACTAGTTTGCGAGCGCTCATAACTCGTATTCGAAGGTACTGTTAATAAAAAGGCGCCGAGAAGAGCACCGATTACGTGAGATATTGTTGTTAAATAGCATTGATACTATGGTTGAAAAAAGCTAATTCTAGGCTAACGGACTCATTAGTGGACTCACTCGGATTCACTCAGACTCAGATGAAACCGTGAGTCTGAGTCTGAGTGAGTCCTGATGAGTAATGTTTTTGTTAGTTGGAGTCCGAGTCAGTCCGGTTGAAGAAAATTTTCCTGATTGTGAGTCCGAGTGAGTCCGGCATGGGAGAAATTTGGTGAGTCTGAGTCCGAGTGAGCCCTAAGCGCAAACTATATTTCATGAGTGAGTCTGAGTAAGCTCCACAAGTTTTGCCGACCTACGGATATAAGACATCGACAATCGACCACTCCGCCAGACTTCACTTGTAAAGCACTGCATAAACACTGGTGATGCTGTTCCCATTAACCCCTACTATATCGGGGGTCTGTATCAGGGCGTAAGATTATTCAAGAAGAAGTGAACAACATGCTAGTCAAAGGCGTTATTGTACCCTCATTCAGCCCTTAGGCGTCGCCTGTCATAGTTGTTAAGAACAAACATGACACGTTGATTACCGCCATCTAAATCCAATGAAATTTTCTGTTAAGTGAGTAGTTACCGGCCTTGAGAGATTTTTTTCAACTACACAGCTGTCGTCTGTTTACTATATTGAGAACTAAAGATTACAAATGCAACTTAAGCATCTATTTCAAGTGACTATAATCTTTCCTTTTCTTTCCCTCCGGAAAACTGCGCAAGTTTCGCCTAGGTGTATTACAACGCTAACTTAAGTACGCATTGCAACGCATTCCCCCCTCCCCCCGTGTAGAGTAGCAAACCGGGTACAACCTGGTTAACCTCCCCTGCCTTTCCTTTGCCTTTCTCTCTCTCTCTCTCTCTCTCGCAACGGTAACTTGAATGTGTACTTCGAGCGACTGCAATCATTTTTTTACTACAGAATAAACGAAAATGTGTCGGCCCAGGCTTTGTGAAAGTTATGCATATTCTGCTGAAATGTAGAAAGATGTAGCGGGTTTCCACCTCATCACAGTGCACTTGCAGCCGGTGGGTTATAACCGTGGAAATGTCAGCAATTTACCCAAAACCAATGTTCAATCACTCCCGCAGCAGCACTGTAAAAATAAACTGAAATGCTTAAATCACAGAAAGCCTTTCCACAAGCTATAGTCTGTCGATTCGTTTTAAAAGGAAAAAAATAAACAACTCAAAAGTGTCAACAGGGGCACACGCAGCACGAGGTCCTTTCAAATGGCAAGGTCTAACATGTACTCTGCAGCAGGTGTGCTAAAACCACGGAAATGTCAGCAGTTCGCACAAAACTAAAGTTCATTCATTCCCACGGCAGCACTATCCGAATAAACTGAAATGCTTCAATCTCGGAAGCCATTTCCACAAGCAATGGTATTTACCGATTCGTTTTAAAAAGAAAAATAAACAACACAAAAGTGTCAGCACGGACACACGCAGCACCAGGTCCTTTCAAAAATGGCAAGGTCTAACATGTACTCTGCAGCAGGTGTGCTAAAAAAATATGGAAATGTCAGCAGTTCGCATAAAACTAAAAGTTCAATCATTCCCGCTGCAGCGCTAAACAAATAAACCGAAATGCTTAAATCACGGGACACCATTCCACAAGCAATAGCCTTTGTCGGTTCTTTTTAAAAAGAAAAAATGAACTCAAAAATGTCAACAGGGACACACGCAGCACGAGGTCCTTTCAAATGGCAAGGTCTAACATGTACTCTGCAGCAGGTGTGCTAAAACCATGGAAATGTCAGCAGTTCGCACAAAACTAAAGTACATTCATTCCCACGGCAGCACTATACGAATAAACTGAAATGCTTAAATCTCGGAAGCCATTTCCACAAGCAATGGTATTTACCGATTCGTTTTAAAAGAAAAAATAAACAACACAAAAGTGTCAGCAGGGACACACGCAGCGCGAGGTCCTTTCAAATGGGAAGCTCTAACATGTACTCTGCAGCAGGTGCGCTAAAACCATGGAAATGTCAGCAGTTCGCGTAAAACTAAAGTTCAATCATTCCCACAGCGGCACTACACGAATAAACTGGTATGCTTAAATCACGGAAACTTGTTATGAGGAGCTAACGCAAACATGACTTGTTGAAATGAAATGATCCCTGTGCATAGACAGTAGTGTCTAATGCACTCATACACCGCAGAGACAGGTTTTGTGGAATTTGAGCCTGCAGCCACGCGTGTGATAGCTCACACTGATGTAGCAATTCGTTCATCAATGTCTTTTGAAGAATCTTTGGAGCTGTATAAATTTTCCGGTTCATTGTGAAAATCCTCTCAATATCCGTATATCGCCCAGGTGAGCTTGCAAGTCTAGTAAACCACAGTAGCTGTACATAATCACTCGAATAATTACTGCCATATATTTAAACTTCTGTGCACCGGGTAGCAGAAGATAAAAGGCACCGAGAAGCAATAGCTAAATTTAGAGAGCTGCTGCACGCTTTACCACTGAAGTATGTCAGTGAGACATTCTTCAGAATATGAAGGCTGCTCTTGGCTTTGAAATGTATAAGTTGTCTTCATGTACGACACTGTCACCAGAAAGAGGGTGATGTCACCTATAATCCCACGAGGTCCTTGACTACAATCAAGGACAAGTTTCATATGCCCAGAGTGAAATCTCCTCCTGGAAAGTATCTAGTCCCCTGAGATTAGACCTCCGTGTTTTCGGATAAATCCGAAAAAATCTGATAAACACGCTGCGGTAAAATGTTTCACAATTAGGATTTATCCGATAAACGCCGATTTTAAAAGGGTATTTTCCACCTTTTTCAAAGGGCATTTTCAAAGCTGACAATCATCAGTAGAAAGGAGAGCGCCTGCATCAGCGGCAGCAACCTCATTAAAGTATGCTTGCGTTTATACAACAAGCTTCAGGTTTCAATACGAACAAACGTAGCGCTTTTGCATTGGGGAATTTGTGCCTGAGTGTATACGCGTGTGTTTGAGTTCAGACATTCCAGACATCTAAAATATACTTATTATGTTCGCCTGCTTTTGTGTCCAGATATCATTTCATATAAGATTTAGGAGTATCAAGTATAAAAAAAAATTATAACGGGTCCGTTATTTTACATCAGGAAGTTCAGGGAGGCTGGCAGGAAAAGATGAGGAGCAGCTTGACTAGCTCCAACCTCCCTAAAGTACAATTTGGCGAGTTTACATCAAGAGCGTTATTAACAGAGCTAATACCCCCCCCACCTCCAGTAAAAAAAAGGCGCCAATGCAGGCCTCCGTGATTGCCTACTGGCGCGCGACGGGCAATTCCAGAGGCCAAGGACCATCAGTTTCGATTTCGACGATTTCCACTGCAGGTGCTGTTCGGACCAGGAAAAGGCCGATTACTGTAAATTTCTTGAGAGTTCAGTGACGCTTTCTTTGCGGATATCGCGGATGATTGAATCTCATGAAACGGGGTTTATTGGCGTCAGGTAGCACCTCAGAAGGGGTTGACGGACGCTGAAGGCGGGCGGCGACAACCGGCACAAGAATCACAGTCGTAGCACCAACAGCTCGCGCTCAGCTCCTCTCGCTAAGGTAGTGGCCCACTGCGGCACATGATCTTCCTTTCTACACTACCGCGGCGCCAAAGAAAAAGCCATTCTGGCGAATCAAGGTGACGAGAGAGTAGGAGCGGGTCGTGATTCGGCTTGAGGCGACTCACGTGGACAGTCTCGTGACCAAGGCGGCTCGATCACGTACGTTACATGGGATCGACGTTCCACAACGCAAAAGGGATCGTGATACTTGGGGGCAACCTTTAGGACAGGCCTGGGGAGTGGAAGGGCAGTCGGAGCCAGACGAGCGAGCCTACGGCAAAAGTGTCGACTCGCTGGTCACGGTCGTGACGTTCATTTTCTAGGGCTTGTTTGCAGTGATGTTCCGTCCTGGACAGAAGAATTCCCTTTTCGAGGACCGAAAATTCCCTATTTCCGGCATTTTTCCCCGCTTACATCGCCAAAAAACCCCGCATATTTCCCTGCACAAAAAAAAAGTTTATATATATATATATATATATATATATATATATATATATAGTGTTCGACGTGTTTCAGGCTCTTCCCATCGCTTTCTCTTCTTTTCTGCCCAACTCAAAGCATCGCCTCTGAGATCGGCTTTTAATACTACGAAAGAGCTACCTTGGAGCTCGCTTTAAGCGATATGCGATGCGGAAGGAATGCTGCACATGCTCATGCACACGGCCACTGCATAGGAAGAAAAGTTTATTATTGTTGTTATTTTTTTTTGTTACTCAGTGACGTGGCGTACATTAATGTGCCTAGCAGACGCTCTGTATCTATATGCACCACATTTTGTACAAAAAGCACGTCAACTTTTCAATAATGGTGACCATCGCATGGTCAGCGCAGCGTAATAACCTCTGCGGTGTTGAGTATTACGTATCTATGCATTTTCTAAATAAACACACACACTACCGAATACGAACGTATTGATATTGCGCCTCAAATATGCGTAATATTTGCTTTTTGATTGACAATGTTCATAAGTGTGAACAGATTCACCAGATCAAGATGGGCGGGCTTTGAGCACGGGCTTAAACTTTCGCCGGGCAGCTGAATCGCTGGCCACACAAACCAGCAGTCAGTCAAATCAATGTCATCAATGTTTCTGCGTTGAATTATCCCCAAGAAAGACTATGGTCTTTAAAAACGAACCTTAGAGGCTGTGGTTTGGCGCGCTACATGCGCCAGAAACGATTGCGACATGCGAAAGCCTCATGTCCACAGTCTTTTGATCGTATAAAAAAAATTTCGCCGCCCCTCCAAATTCCCTGCAATATCGCGAAGATTCCCTTTTTCCCTTTCGTCCAAAATGACTGTCGAAAATTCCCTGCACGGTACATCACTGTGTTTGTCCGAGGTGAAAGAGCGGGCCAACTGACAACACTCTTCAGCGTGGTGCACAATTTCTGAAACAGGGCTGAATTCCGAGAGGTCGGGACGATACGGCAAAATGGTGTGAAGGGTGGGGCATGGTTCACGGCCATATAAAAGAAAGAAAGGCGAGAAGCCTGTGGTTGACTTGCGTCGCGGTATTGTATGCATAGGTCACAAATGGCAGAACGACATCCCAGTTCGATTGGTCAGAATTGACGTACATCGCGAGCATGTCTCCCAGCGTTCGGTTGAAGCGCTCAGTTAAAATGTTGGTCTGCGGGTGGTAGGCTGTAGAGGTGCGGTGAACCGTGCGGCGTGCGCGAAGGCGTTCTTGAAGAACTTCGGATAAATACAAACGCCTTCGATCGCTCAGTAGTTCACGTGGTGCACCATGACGCAGGATGAAGCTACGAAAGACGAAATTGGCTACGTCACGAGCACCAGCAGAAGGTAGCGGAGCTGTTTCAGCGTATCTCGTGAGATGGTCGACGGCGACAACGACCCATCAATATCCAGCCGCAGTGTACGGAAGGGGGCCCCACCCATACAGACCAATTCCAACACGGTCGAAAGGACGTGCAGGACACGGTAGAGGCTGCAGTAATCCGGGTGAATGGGCAAATGTCTTCCATTGTTGGCATAATGAACAGGACCGAATCTATTCTTGTACAAAGGTGTACATAACACGCCAGCAGTAACGCTGGCGGAGCCGGTGATACGTTTTCAACACACCAGCGTGAGCATGTTGCGGGTCAGCATGAAAATGGGCACATGCATCAGACCGCATGTGGCTTGGTATAACCAAGAGCCATTTCGACCATCCGCGTGATAATTTCTGCGGTATAATAGCACGTCCCGTATCTCGAAATGCGTGGCTTGGCGGCGAAGAGCACGAGGGTATGGAGACGTTGAAGTGTCGGAAAGGATGTGAAGGATAGAGGCAATCCATGGGTCTTTTCGCTGTTCAGATGACATGTTCGTGACGGAAATGACAGCGATGGAAGAGTCGGCGTCCGAATGCGGGTTTGTGCTGGATCTCACTGCTGATCGTGAGAGCGCGTCCGCATGAGAATGTTTCCGTCCTGAGCGGTAGATAACGCGAATGTCAAATTCTTGTAGGCGGAGTTCCCAACGTCCAAGGTGACCTGAAGGATCCTTTAGCGAAGCCAACCAACAGAGTTAGTGATGGTCGGTAACGACGTCAAAACTCTGGCAGTACAAGTAAGCAAGAAACTTGCTTAAGGCCCATACAACTGCAAGACACTCTTTCTTGGTGACTGAGTAGTTGACTTCCGCTTTTGTGAGTGCGCGGCTGGCATATGCGACAACGTACTCTGGAATGCCGGGCTTACCTTGCGCAAGTACTGCGCCAAGACCAACGCCACTGGCGTCTGTGTGCACTTCAGTGGGCGCACTTGGGTAGTAATGGCGCAGAATGGGTGGTGACTTAAGCAGGCGGCGCAGTGTAAGGAAGGCTTCGTCACATGCTGGGGTCCAATTAGAAAGATCAGCAGGACCAGCCAGTAGGTGCGTAATTGGTGTTATTATTGTTGCAAAAGTGCGGACGAAACGGCGAAAATATGAGCACAAGCCGATGAAGCTCCGAAGTTCTTTGAGTGAAGTCTGCTTCGGAAACTCGGCTACGGCACGAAGTTTGTCCGGGTCCGCGCGTATTCCATCTTTTGACACAACGTGGCCAAGTATAGTAAGTTGGCGAGCCCCGAAGCGGCACTTCTTCCGATTAAGCTGAAGGTTTGCCTTAGTATGGCACTGAAGAATTGTGCGCAAACGGTCGACGTGTGTAGGGAAATTTGGGGAGAAGACGACAACATCATCAAGGAACCATAAGCATATCTGGCATCTTAGGCCGCGTAAAATGCTGTCCTTCATCCGTTCAAACGTTGCGGGCGCATTGGAGAGACCGAATGGCATTACCGTGAATTTCTATAGGCCATCTGGCGTAACGAACGCTGTCTTGGGACGGTCACACTCTACCATCGGGACCTGCCAGTAACCCGAACGTAAGTCCAGTGAGGAAAAAATTCGGCACCTTGGAGGCAATCGATGGCGTCGTCGATGCGGGGAAGAGGGTATACATCTTTCCGCGTAATTTTGTCCAGTCGCCGGTAGTCGACACAAAATCTAATCGAGCCGTCTTTTTTCCTCACTAGAACAACAGGTGAAGACCAGGGGGCTAGACGATGGCGTGGTGACACCGCGCTGAATCATGTCGTCCACTTGATCCACAATTATAGTACGTTCCTTTGGTGATACCCGGTAGGGGCGTTGCCGCAAAGGAGGGTGCGTTCCAGTGTAGATTGCGTGCGCAGCTGTTGTTCGTTTGACTCAGTGCCTTTTGAGGAAGGTCGAACAAATCTCAAAATTCATCAAGAAGGGCTATAAGCTGTTCCCGTTGATCCGGAGGAAGCTTGCTGTCGATGGAGCGGTTGAACATATCCGAGGATACGTCATCTGCATTAAACGAGGAGTGACAGCGTTCAGTTGAAGTTGTTGGCCAGTTTCATGAGACTCAATGGGCACTAAGCGTTGTCGTCTACTGGATGAACGTGGCCAAGCGTCTCGTGAGCGTGTAAGGTGAGAGGGCATAAGCTGGGGTTGCAAACGACAATTCCAGTCGCATCTTGGTGAGGCGGCAGAACGGCACATGGCAGAGACGTACCGTGGCGGTGACTGAAAACGTCAGACGGCGGGAACACAACGGTAGATCCAGACAATTCAGTGCGATCTACAAGGACAATGACGGCACTAAGAGAAGGAACGTCAGCGTCGGTGGCAACAAGAAGCTTGCCGACGTGAGTTTGTTCAGTGTCGGTAGACGGGGGCATCAGAAAACCCGGAAAGTTCCACCTGAGCGCTAGCGCAGCAATTACGGCGTGGTGGCGCGACAAGAAATCCCGTCCGAGTATCACGTCATGAGAACAAGTGGCCAACACCAGAAACTCTATGTAGTACACAACGTCTTCAATAGTTACTCTGGCCGTACATGCTCCAACCGGTCGAATTTGTTGCGCGCTCGCTGTACTCAGGGAAAACTCGGAAGGCGGCGTCGTTACTTTTCGAATAGAGCGGCAAAGTTTTCGACTCATCACAGATATGGCAGCACCGGTGTCAGCAAGCGCAAGAGTTCGTAAATCTTCGACAAACACTTCCAGAACATTGGCGGGGGACAGGCGAGGATTTGCACAATGTGACGATGACGCAGCTCGTGCCTCTGAAACTGCGGCTGTCAGTTTTCTGTCTCCACGGGGCTTGCTGGGCGACGCAGAGGGTGACGGAGAACGGCGGCGTGGTGAGGGTGAGCGACGGGGGAGCGAATGTCGGTACTCGGCAGCAGGGGCGGTGGTCTCGTTTGGCTGGTAACAGGTCACGGTCTGCTGGCGGGCGGTCCCATCAGGGGCAGTTCCCCTTGCGTATCGTACGGTGCCCGGAAAGAGTATTCGGAGTACCTCGGAGCAGCCGGGCCCGCTGCGAAGCCCCGGCGACAGAAGCGCGTGACATGGCCTGCATAGCCGCATGCGTAGCAGATCGGGCGATTGTCAAGTGTGCGCCAGGGTTTCCGTTAAAGCACTGCTGTGTTCCAGGTAATGGCTTCGTTGGTGCTCGCGCACAGGTTGGGATGTCGACACAGGCAGAGGTCGCGACGGAGTAGCAGCAACAGCCGCATAACTCAGTGGGGCGGCGACAGGTGATGTTTGAGAAGCAGACGGCAGAGCCTCGGAGACTTGCTCCTGTATCGCCTGTCTGATGGCGCGCGCGAGTTGAGTAACGTGTTCTGCTGCCGGTAAATACGACAGGCATGAGAGTTGTCGAGGGGGCTTTTAGATGTGAAGCATCTTATGGCGAAGCTTAATCCGGTGGTGGTGGTGGTGGTGGTGGTGGTGGTGTGCCGGCGTGACCACCCTTACTGCGCATGCGCAAACCTTTCAAAAAAAAAATAAAAAATAAAAAACCTCTTCTCCCCCTCTCTCCTCTAGGCATCCCTCCCCGCGGGCAACCACACCCTCACTGCGCATGCGCCTCCCCTCCTCTCTCCCCTCCTACGCTCCCCCCTCTCTCCTCTAGGCATCCCTCCCCGCGCTCCCACTGCGCATGCGCGTCCCCCCCTCTCTCTCCTCTAATACGCTCCCCCCTCTCTCCTCTAGGCATCCCTGCCCACAGCGTCCACCCCCCACTGCGCATGCGCGTCCCCCCCCCACTCTCTCCTCTCCTACGCTACCCCCCTCTCTCTCGCCTCGCGACGCCGACGCAGGCAGCGTCTGCTAGCGAGTTTCTTGGTTGAAAAAACCGACTGCTCGCGCTGCACAACCGTTCATTGTCCATCCCGTATATATGGCAATGGATCTTGACCTCAAGGTGGTGCCGGTGGGAGATTTCTCCTGTGCGTTGTTGAACAATAAAAATTCGCAGCGTGCGCGTTAACTAAAAGCCGACTGCGGATCTCTGTGTCCAGTCGGAGTCTTCTGTCTCTCATTGCCCATTAGCAGCGATTGGCATGTTCCAGTAGGAAACACCGCTCAATCACTGCGTGCTTTGCGCCTCCTCAGTTTTCTCTCCTGGGCAACGCTGCGATAGCGCCAGCGTCAACGCCACCGCCAGTGTAAGCGTTAGCGCCCGCTGCTTCACATCTACACATGGTTCCCTTTAGCGGGAGATGGTGTAATTTTTCACGAACATACCGTTTTATTTCCGACAGCAACGTATTGTTCTCGCCACCGAGGGTCAACGCCGCGAGCGATTCATCTATTGCAGCTGCTCGCCCGCGCCAGGACCCATTGTTTCCGCAGTTCGTCGAAACTCTGGCACAGAGTGACGAGTTCGAACACGGTCCGCGGGTCCTTGGCCAGCAACATCTGAAAGGCGTCGTCATCTATCCTTTTCAAGATGTGTTTAATCTTCTCTACTTCGCTCATCGAAGGGTTAAGGCGCTTGCTCAAGTCGACTACATCTTCGATGTAACTTGTGAAAGCCCTCTCCCTGCAGCTGTACACGACCCCGTAGGCGCTGTTGAGCACGGAGCTCCCGTACCTCAGGGCGATAAAGCACATCAGCAACACGCTGCTTGAAAACAATCCAAGTGGTGAATTCTGGCAGGTGGTTGTGAAACCAAAGGCTTGCGACCTCCGCTTCAGGTAGAAGGACACGTATGGAAGTTTCGACGGATCGGCCCACTTGTTGCTCGCGCCCACCTTTTCAAATGTCGCCAGCCAATCTTCGACGTCTTGTTCCTCGGTGCAGTCGACGAAAGGTGGATCGCGCAGGCGTAGCGCGGTGGGCACGATGACCATCGGAGGTTGGGTCGTGCCTTGCTAGTTGGTTTCGTCGGCCATTTCTGGGAGAGGGGACAGTCTCCTGTTTGGGATTTCCAGGTTGAGTACCCCGCACCTCCACCACTCTGAAACAGGGGTTTATTCGCGTCAGGTAGCACCTCAGAAGAGGTTGACGAACGCTGAAGGCGGGCGGCGACAACCGGCACAAGAATCACAGTCGTAGCACCAACAGCTCGCGCTCGGCTCCTCTCGCTAAGGTAGTGGCCGACTGCGGCACATGATCTTCTTCCTCTCTACACTCATATTGTGTATAATGTCACATTGAGAAAACTGGCTTCAACATGTGCCACAGAGTCAGAAGACATCACATGCAACTCTACAGACATCTTTAAGGAGTACTGACACGATTTTTGAGCAACCCAAAAGGGACATCTTTCGTTCCCATGGTGTGCACTGTCAGCGCTCTCCCCACACCGGAGCCAGACAACGCGTATAAAACATTTTACTTTCATTTTAAAGTTCGTCGCCCAGCATTTGCAAGCCAGCCCCCATCGCAATAGACATTATTACGGTAAGTCAACACAGTTCAGAAGAGTCTTCTTGCACCTCAACAACTCTGGGTCACGTGACCCGAAGTTGGAACGTCACATACGTGACGTCATTGGTAAAGCGATCGGCTTCAACTGGCTATGCCTTAATGTGACTACGTCTTGCCAAACGACTTTGAGGTCACGTGACAAAGAAAGGGGTGGGATGGTGAGGAAGGCGTGTTTTGTTGCCACCATGGTTCGCGTGCACGCGTTCAAGATTACACAATCTTGTGATCGTCAGCCATGTTTCCAAGCTGCGTGCCCTGGTGGATTAAAGAGCCCTGGGGAAGCAAGCCCACGTAATCAGAAGTCCTCCACTCTGTCGCTCATGAACTTGTGATGTGTCGTTGCGTTGGTGTGAGACTGTAGTGAAAGGAGACGAGACGGTGGCTGACTTGGCCGTGCCATGGTCGCAGATTTATTGGCACGCAGACGTAGCGAGGCGGTAGCGGCTGCCGCGTCCACGAGACGGTGGCTGACTAGGCCGTGCCGTGGTCGCAGATTTATTGGGACGCCGACGTAGCGAGGCGGTAGGCGGCTGCCGCGTCCACGAGACGGTGGCTGACTAGGCCGTGCCGTGGTCGCAGATTTATTGGGACGCAGACGTAACGAGGCGGTAGCGGCTGCCGCGTCCACGAGACGGTGGCTGACTAGGCCGTGCCGTGGTCGCAGATTTATTGGGACGCAGACGTAGCGAGGCGGTAGCGGCTGCCGCGTCCACGAGACGGTGGCTCACTAGGCCGTGCCGTGGTCGCAGATTTCTTGGGACGCCGACGTAGCGAGGCGGTAGCGGCTGCCGCGTCCACGAGGGACGGTGGCTCACTAGGCCGTGCCGTGGTCGCAGATTTATTGGGACGCAGACGTAACGAGGCGGTAGCGGCTGCCGCGTCCACGAGACGGTGGCTGACTAGGCCGTGCCGTGGTCGCAGATTTATTGGGACGCAGACGTAGCGAGGCTGTAGCGGCTGCCGCGTCCAGCCAGGCCAAGAGCCAGACCGTTCTGATCGTCTCGTGGCTCGTGCATCACGAGCCACGCGGCTCTGTTCTTCCTCCCTGGCTGACTGGCCGCGAGTGTCGCGGCGCTACAAGACTAACGAGTGCTGTCGAGGGGAGTGCCAAGTGTGTTGTGTGTAGGGAGCCTACATGAACGTTCGATCGATTATGTAGGACTCTCTGGTTATTGGCGCTATGAATGACGTGCCGCTCTGATCTGCGCGACCAACTGTGGGCACTCCAGCGGGCCCGGACAGCGGTGGAAGGCTATGCCTCACCGCACATAATGCGTGGGTGCCCTGAGCGCGGGCCGGCAACCTTGCAGGTGCTTTTCTGAATAAAGTTCTTTCCGTCCGTCCGCAAGGAACAGGTATGTTTGCCGGCACGGCACTCCTGGGCCGAGAAGGGCTCTTTCTCGGTGCTCCAGTTTTTTTTTCTGTTTTTTACGTACCCCACGCCAGTTGTGTTCGTCACTCTCAAAGCCCAGGAGATGTGATCGTACGATTGCTTCATCGCTTAGGGATGACGAACTATCAATATCTACTATAGTCAAGCCACTAACGAACCACGCAGCTTGGATGACAACCACAAGAATGCAAGGCAACTTGAACTCGTGCACGCGAACGATGATGGCAAAAAGAACGCGTCTTCCTTTTATTTTATTTTTTGCTTATCGCGTGACCTCAGAGTCGCTTGACGAGACGTAGTCACAATAAGACATATCCCGTTGAAGCCAATCGCTGTAACCATTGACGTCATATGTGACGTTCCAACTTGGGGTCACGTGACTCCGAGCTGTTGAGCTGCAAATAGACTCTCCCACACAGTTCACTGGGTTTGCGAAATGCGTTCTGCATGCAGCCTAAATCGCAGAAATCCCTTCAGAGGCTCTGGACGACATTTCACTCATCGTTGTTTATGTGAACCACGTGCGACTGACAGCAAACAGGCAGCTGTTCCTAATACTATGTCTCGAGTTGCAGTCTCTTCCGTGACGTCACAGCTCTCTTGAAACGTCACAGCGAAGCCACCCTTTGGATACCCAAACCAAAATTGCTGTTTTAAGATGGCGGTATTAAAAATATATTCAATGCATTCCCAATCACCACGACACTCTCTTTAGGGTTCTCGACATCCGCGTTTTAATTTAGAGCAGCAACTCTAGAATATGTAAGGTTCGTGTCAGTCCTCTTTTAAGCTACTATTCGCAACTTTCACGGGAAGCTCTGTCGAGATTATCCGAAATGCTAGACCTGCTTGAGAAAGCAAATGTTGCTGCTTGTTTTCCCGCACTTTTGGTCGTTTTGCAAAGTTGTGAACGGCGTCGATAATAACGTGACACTTGAGTTCCTCTGCTTGAACGGAAACTATAAAGAAAAAGCCAACTGACTTCACTGCGGGCATCGATGCTCACAGCCTGCAGCGGGAGGCAAAGTAATCTTCCCATTCAGATTAGCGTTTCAAAAAGTCGTGAGTGGTTAAGAGGGTTAAACTTAGCAGGCAAATAACCAAGGCCCATGAATGTATTTATGTACGAGTATAGCTAGCAACTTCCAGGGTTGCACCTCATATCCCAGTTTTCGCGCTTCACGAGGGTAGCGGCTTGGGCTTGTTGGAAGTTCATGACAGTATACTACAAGCGCGGGAACACACGGACAAGAAAGAGGACGACACACTGCGCTGTCTTACAACATTGTTTTATTGCTGCAGCCGTAACATGCGCTTAAATACATGAAGGTGCAACTCAGAAAAAGGAGGAGGAAAAGGAGGAAAAGCATTGACTCGGCAGACATGTAACAGGTGATAACCAACACCCCGAAAATGGGTAAACACTTCTTTTATCAATGATTTTTCACGATCCATCTAAAAAGTTGATTTCACACGGGGCAAGAGCGTTCCTCCGCTCTACGCGGTCGCAAACAGTACCAATATCGATTATGAATGTGTTCCACCTACAGAATACAATGAAAGATACGGTTTCAACACGTTCATTGCATCACTGCGCGTCTGAAGTATCTGTGACGTGCCTTCGTGACCTTCACATCTCCAGCAATTATTGTTCGGTTGCTGTTGGCGCTGTTTTTGTCATCCTTGTCCCGTACCATGTTATTTTTTGCACTTCTCAAACACCGAACAACGTAGAATGATAACGGGAACGTGAAACGCGAAAATTGCATCTTGCCGCTGGTTTCATTCGCTGCTTGGCGACTTAATTTTCGAAGTACTCTGCTGCTTCTTTTTTTTAATCAAGCAAGCGCCATAAAATCATATTGCCGGCATGACACAAGTGGTTCTTGTACGTCGGTATCGAAAAGCAGCACGTGTTTTATTTCGTCTGCTCACTCCACTTTGTGCTGTTAAGTGAGCTGAACAAGCTTCACGGCAGAATGCAATGCAAGCAAAAATATAAAATAAAGCGGGTCTCACAGAATGTCTCTGATATTACTGAAAAATTTGTACTATGAATTCCCTTAAAATATTATTCTAACCACACAACAGGCGTTGCAAAGCGCAATTAAGCATGGCTAGCAATACGACGAGCGTATTTGCCTCATTTACAGGTTTGCGCATATTCATCTTCCCAATGTGGTACCCGATATTTCTTTTACTTGTTATGGTACGTTACCACTCCCCTGCTTTCAAAAACCATAAATCGGAGGGAAACCGAAGCGCAATGAATTGCATTTTTTCCCCAAACCATGTACTTCCCTAAACCGGCTCTCCCGGTGCGCTAATCTCAACGACCGCTATATAGGATGTACAGTCGCGCCACCTATAGGTCGTGAAAGTTGCTAATAACATTGCTTAGATCCGGCACATTGTACAAATAATTCTCGTTACATGAACATATTGGGTATAATCCTTGCTTGGGTTGGTAGCTCAATGTGAAACATACATTTGAGATTTAAAAATTGGGGAACCCTTAAGCTTCGTCTTAAAGAGTTGAACGCGATAGCGATATCCTGTCCCTCTTGTGTGCTTCAACCACTTAGTGCATACTTACAACGCACCCACTACGTGGTGTTAAGGGAACACGCGCAGTGACGTACGTGCCTTCTGTAATGGGTGGCCGGCTTTAGTCGTTTTGATAGTCACATGTTCTCACGCCCGATCGCAATGAACGCTTGCACCGCGCAATAATATTGCTATATTACATGTTATATGTTCCGACGCCTATGTACAGGAGGCGTGTGTTTGTGAAGCATGAACGTTGTTTTCATTGCATTTCCAAGCAGAGGAAGTTGTTTTCAGTGCGTTTCCCTGCAGTGGTGTCTGTTATTGTAGGGAAGTGTCCGCTAATGATACATGTGACGTGTTAAGAAACTGGTAATAAAGAAAAAAAGAGGCGTGGCTGTGTGGTAGAACACCTGCTTGCCACGCAGACGACCCGGGTTCGATCCTCACTCGGACCCGAAAATTTTTATTATTTATTTTATTTGCATCTTTCTCGATTTTTCGGTCACGGACAAGATGATGATTTTTCGCTCACAACCGACGACGCCGACACCGACGCCGCAATTTCTGCGAAACGAGCTCTTTAACGCTGTCGCGTTAAAAATTCCTGTTGTGGGGTCCTGCGGCAAAGACACATTGATTGAAACTTATGATTGCGGAGTAACGGCGGAGGTAGCGTCCGTTACCTTTTTTCGGTAACGGTAACGATAACGCGTTACCTTTTTTTGGAGGTAATGTAGGGTGGCAACGCGTTCCTTTTTGTTAGAGTAACGCCTAACGTATGTAGTTACTTTTTTTTCGGTAACGCATACAACACTGCACACAGGTCGCCATCAGCCTTGGGTTGATGGCCATCTAACACGGAATCGTCTGCAGCTGCCTTCTGACGAAATAAAGTTTTTTCCATCCATTAATGACGAGCCTTCAGTGGTAGCCCTAAATCTATGCATTTCCCTGTGCCCAACTAATATGCTGCTGGCTGGCATGGATCACTGCCGACCGCCGCGGTGGTATAGCGGTTAAGGTGCTCGGCTTCTGACCCGAAGGTCACGGGTTCGATGGAGGCGAAATGGTAGAGGCCCGTGTACTGTGCGATGTCAGTGCACGTTAAAGAACACCAGATGGTCGAAATTTCCGGAGCCCTCCACTACGGCGTCTCTCATAATCATATCGTGGTTTTGGGACGTTAAACCCCACATATTATTATTATGGATCACTGCCAAATGCAGTAAAATTTAGGCTGCATCTAAGGTCTTTTCCCCTATGACCTGTTGTGATATGCACAACACCTCCTTCTAAGACACATTTCCTGTTGGCAATGTTTTTGGGGCATAATCTTTTGTATCACTAAATTGAAATCATTTATCACTCTTCCAATTTATGAATTCTAAACGTTACCGCAAAGAAACCTTTTGAATTCAGGCTGCAAACGTAATTAAGCTGAAATGTTTAGGCATTTGGAAGCGACAAAATATGTTCATTGCTCAATGGCCCGAAGGAATACTTTTGCTCAATTCGACTCCAGCTTCGTAAATGACAACCGCCACAACAGAGTTTATTACTCACTCTATTGGCCCAACGCATGGCCTTGGCATTAACTAGCTGGCACTCATGACAACATGTGACACAATGTATGATGTCTTCTTTCTTGGCTGCCAAGTTAACCAGCAAGCTATTTTATCGTATTTTTTTTTAAATCTGCCAAGCTATGCTGATTTGGAGTGGTGTTAAACTGCTTGATGAATTCCGGCCCTTTGTTTTCTAGTATGCACGTTTTGCCATGCTTTATGTGCATGTCATGTGTGCCTTCACACTATACATTCACATTGTCATGGCACGTAACGACAACATTGAAGAGAACAGCGCAATGCGTGTGGGCTGTGGCAGTATTGTATGTCTTGCCCTATTAAGCATAAGCTGTGTATATATGGCTTCTTCCCGATGACAACAGTCTGAACTTGTTGTGGCGTGTGAAGTTCAGACGGGGCATTCGCATGCTAATGTTTTAGATGCGAAGCATCTTATACTCGGGGCTGTGTTCGTCCCTCCCGCGTCCGGCGTCCCGCGTCTGGTCACTTTCGTGAAGCAGGGAAGCAGCCACTATGCGAACCAGAACACTGTAGTACAATAAGGCCGTCAACCACAACCACAGTCATTAGAGTCATGGCCGAGAGCACAAAGTGGCTGCTTAGCAATGGCTACGCAGGTGGTGTGTGCAAGCAAAGAATAACGTGCTCTACCGGTGGTGTCTGTCGGCCACGTTGACTCCATTCCTTGATCTTGATTGCATGTGCTTGCGGGGGCTTTGTCCGTCCCTCCTTCCCGCGTCCCACACCCCCCCTCTCTCCTCTCCTACGCTCCCCACCTTTCTCTCCTCTAGGAATCCTCTACTCTACGGATTGGCGCCCGCGTCCCGCTGACTCTATTCCTTGATCTTGCTTGCGGGGGCTTTGTCCGTTCCTTCTTCCCGCGTCCCACACCTCCACAGCGCATGCGCGTCCCCTGCTCCCCCTCTCTCCTCTGCTACGCTCTCCCCCTTTCTCTCCTCTAGGAATGCTCTACTCTATGGAGCGGCGGCCGCGTCCCACAGCGCATGCGCGCCCCCCTCTCTCTCCTCTCCTACGGTACCCCCTCTAGGAATCCTCTACTCTACGGAGCAGGGCGCACGACAGGTAGCGCGACAGCTGCATACTCCGCTGAGGGCGCCATGGTAGTTCCACGGTATGAAAAAAAATGACGGAGCGCGCGCGCCTCATTATTTCTCCTGTGCAGCGCCGCGATGAGTGACCGGGCCGCTGCGGCGAATCGGCAGCGGCGACGTTTCTTCCGCTCAAGCCAGCCATCTCCCCGCTGCTTCGCATCCACACATGGTTTCCTTTAGCGGGAGATGGGGAAGTTTTTAGTTGTCATTGATTGTCATCATTTGAGTTGTCACCAGGCAGGATTTCGTACAGGCTTCTCAACAACAGACCATATTCATACTATCAATCAGGTGATAGAGAAATGCGCGGAATACAACCAACCCCTATACATAGCCTTCATAGATTACGAGAAGGCATTTGATTCGGTGGAGACATCAGCAGTCATGCAGGCACTGCGGAATCAGGGCATCGACGAAGCCTATATAAACATAATCGAAGAAATCTACAACGGATCCACAGCCACTATAGTCCTCCATAAAGAAAGCGACAGAATCCCAATAAAGAAGGGCGTACGGCAGGGAGACACGATCTCTCCAGTGCTATTCACCGCGTGTTTACAGGAGGTTTTCAGGGCCCTAGATTGGGAATAGTTAGGGATAAGAGTTAATGGAGAGTATCTCAGTAACCTGTGATTTGCTGATGACATTGTATTGATGAGTAACGCGGGAGACGAATTACAGCTTATGATTACTGAACTGGATACGGAAAGTAGAAGAGTAGGTCTGAAAGTCAATATGCATAAAACTAAAGTAATGTGGAACAATCTTGGCAGAGAACAGCGCTTTGCGATATGTGGCGAGACACTGGAAGTTGTAAAAGAGTACGTCTACTTAGGACAGTTAGTAACTGCGGAGCCGAACCATGAGAGTGAAATAACTAGACGAATAAGGATGGGATGGGCCTCATTCGGCAAGCATTATGAAATCATGAATGGTAGTCTACCACTATCCCTCAAGAGGAAGGTATATAACAGCTGCATCTTACCGGTACTTACCTACAGAGCAGAAACCTGGAGACTTACAATGAGGGTTCAACTTAAACTGAGGACGACGCACCGAGCGATGGAAAGGAAAATGATAGGTGTAACCTTAAGAGACAGGAAGAGAGCAGAGTGGGTCAGGGAACAAACGGGGGTTAAGGATATCATAGTTGAAATCAAGAAGAAGAAATGGATATGGGCCGGGCACGTAGCACGTCGGCAGGATAACCGCTGGTCATTAAGGGTAACTGACTGGATTCCAAGAGATGGCAAACGCATGAGGGGGGACACAGAAAATTAGGTGGGTAAATGAGATTAAGAAGTTTGCAGGTATAACGTGGCAGCAGAAAGCACAGGACCGGGTTGATTGGCGAAACATGGGAGAGGCCTTTGCCCTGCAGTGGGCGTAGACAGGCTGATGATGATGATGAGGTACAAAATATTTACCAGCCATACTTTACTAGCCCATCGAGCCAATTCTTTCCTTCGGCTGTGGTAGTTGTAATGCACATGTAGTAGGTAGGTCAATCAATATTGGTCCTCTGCTAACAATTCGACGTCATTGTCTTTCTTCTATATGGCTCTTTTAATATTGTAGCATCATCAGCATATTGCAAGCCCTTTTTTAGTCGGTATGATGAGACATTTTGTCGGTCTGCTACAGTCTGTTATCATAAGCAGAACAGAAGTGGCCCAACAGTCCCACGAACACCCCAAGAAAATGATTATTTGACAGCTTATTACTTTCTTGATATGTGAAACACTCTATCCCTTGGTTTTCTTCTTTTACTATCAAATATCACTTCAACAAAAACCATCCTATAGCAAAAAAAATCCGTTTTTATTTGTAGTAATTTTAAATATTCCGCATGGTCTTCCCTTGTCTTGAACCAGACTGTGACATCATCCTCAAAGAAATTGCAAAATGATTTTTTTTAATTATTGGCTGAGTGTTTTTCATTCATTGTGTTATTTCTTATTCTCACAGCGGTTATGCATAGTGCAACATGTATAATCCATGCATTTACTGAACACAGATTTAAAGTGCAGAGAGGGCAGCAATGCCTACAAAACAAGGATCAGGTGGCTGAGCATCTGCCAGTACATATCATTTAAGAAATCGGGTACAGAGATAAAGTGGTCAAAAGGTCAGCCCAGGCTATAAAAGTATAAATGACGCATACAATGACATGTATAGCTGTCCAGTGATTGTATTTTATTTTAAATCTAATCAAGATAATCAACTGAATAAACTTTGGAATGGGTTCAGTGATGTCATTCACGAAAGAGTTTACCTTCTAGCATAGCTGCCTAAATGGATGATGAAATGAAAGCTTATATTGTGCAACAGACGAGGTGGGATAGAACATTGAGCCACACATCCTATCACACTACTTGACACCTGCAGCAAGCTATGGGCAATTAATTCATTTATTTTGTCCGCTGAAGTTTTGCGTCCTCTAATAAAAGACGACAATGCTCACATTACATAAAATTGTTTATTAGCAACGTGCACAGGAGATAGCATAGGGTAAGCGAGAAAACATTTCAGGCCGTACTTGGGTTTCAAAACAGACCCATGGATAGTTCTTGGACACGCCTTTAAAAAATAAACAATACGTTCCGTACAAATCTGATACTGTGATCATGTTCAGCAGCAAGCTAGTCACGACACAACTATGATGGGAGCAGCCCCATCAGTGCTATAAAAACAATTTAAGAACTCAGCTGTTATAATGCCACAGCAGCAAAACCAATGTGCTGAACGTGAACTGATCATGCATTCACAACTTTATACAAATCCACACATCACTAGTAATACTTCATTCCGTCCCATATTGCTTACTATGGTACAGACCACCGGCAAAGCCAAACGGTAGGTTTGAAAGACCTCCAAAATTATTCAGTTTGGATGTGTGTGATCATGCACACGTACACTCACAGAGATACATTCATAGTGATTATACTGCCCTCCCCCCCTAATGTCCTCAAAATAAAATCCGCGCTATGCCCCAGGCACGAGCTCTTTAGTAAGATAGCCTGACAAATCACAGTGATCGTAACTTATTGCATTGAAACCAACCCTCAGTGGGTCTTCATTCTTCGTTGAGGATGGCGCCGTGCTCGTCATGCTCGTACTTATGAGTCAACATGTAAGCTCGTTCTTGTTTTCTTTGTATTCGCATCGTGTGCGCTTCGTGTGTGTGTTTCCTTTGCCATGTGCGTATAAAGTAATGTTCCAAAACTTAGAAACAGCCCCGTCAATTGGTGGAACCGTCAGGCTCCCATCAATATCATAAAAACTCCACTGTTCACGTTACAGATGGTGATGATAACGTAAAGATACGTAAGATTTGTATAACAAATAGCCACAATATATAGATGCACACATAAAAAAACACGCACGTGTAAGTAAAAAGGTTTGTTCAACCCTCCTCCCCTCAATCAAGAAGAATCTAAAACGAAAAAAGTCAGTGTGCTTTTTAGGGTATCATGTAATCCACTAGCAGAATAAGATATGGACGCAGGCAACCCAATGGGATACGCTAAAAGGGATGCCATTTTGGCTAAATCTCAAACTGCGCCCTTACTGTTTCAAAATAATTTTCCGGGTTGATACGATGAAATAGCTTATGAGAGGGCAACCTTAACAAAGCGAACTGAACGGTTAGTGCGAGGTGCTTTTGTTAATCGTATTCTCGACAGGGCGCAAACTGGTAAGCCACATTGACAATAAAATAAGATCACAGGAAGGCTTTGACGGTGAACACAAATTAATCCCGCTTACGCATTTCAACTATAGACCAGTCCATTTCTGGGATGGCCATTCTACTAACTCAGCAAACCATCAGTGGAGCACAGTGGTGAATTAATTGTCAATTAATGTTGGCTACGGTATCTATAGATGTTTAGGTGCTCTTTTATGGCATCATTATTCCGAAACTGCTGGCGTATGTTCATATGTGTGAATAAATTTCTGTTTATCACTTTGCAAATGTGTTGCTCCTTCATTACTTAGACGCATGCGTAAATGATGCAGCAGGACTTTCATCCTTTTAGGTGTGTTGGAGACAATACTGACTTTTCTTCCCGGCCTTGCACGGTTCCACAGAATTCTGGGTCTCAATGCTACGCTAAGACCCCAAAAGGGTCGTTCTGATTGCGAAGTATTTACCGAATACGGTGCCAACGGTAGTCGATGAATGCCGTTGTGCCGCGAATAGGTTTTTTTAGCACTGCTGACTTCCAGTACAGTAATCACAGGAATACGTAACTATGCAGCTACTGTACTCATCAAGCAACTGCCGTTGGTGTCCCCATCTAAACTGGCTACGAGAAGACTACATTGGCACAGTATATTACCTTACTCACCGCACGGTAAATTACCATAATAACGAGAGCTAACCGTCGCACCGGCGGCTTCCCGACGTCGGCGAGGCCGATATCATGCCAGCATCGGCCAGCTTACATAGGCCAAATGATGGCTTGCCATCGTCTGCTGAATAACGGCAGGCCGGTCTCGGACCGACGCTGGCAAGCCGTTATCGGCCGAACGCCGGCTAGCCTCATCGGCCCTTGCCGGCTAGCCCTCATCGGCCCAACGCCGGCTAGCCCTCATCGGCCCAACGCCGGCTAGCCCTCATCGGTCCAACGCCGGCTAGCAGCCATCGGACCGATGTGGGTGAATGTAGCGCGAGCGTGATTTGCCGACATGGGGCCAATATTGCCGCCGACGTTTGCCGATGTTGGGCCGAGATCGGTCCAATGCCGGCGTGCTGCCTGGGGGGTTGTTTTTCCAGAGTTTTCATTGCGAAGTTTGCGAAGATCAGGTCTACCCAAATGGTGGTCGGTTTTTTATGGTCGTAGGAAATGCATCGCAACGAGTACACGTCTACCGCGTGGTGGACCAGCCAATCGTTCGTCGTTATATCCCCGATGAAATCACCCGCAAGTACGAAGGGCGCGTGTCTGTATGTCTGTGTGTACCGTGCCATTCGACGGTCCCTCTGGAGAGATTGGGTGTGAGATACATTGTCATGATTACGATGTTGTTGTCGTTTTCAAAGTAGAGTCTAACGGCAGAGTGCTCTCCGTTGTGTCCTTGGCCGGTAGGTTGTAGATATAAGGCTTTTGCGTGGAGATGGCGTTGGACGTACATGGCGACACCACCGGCAGGACGTTCTGCCTCTTCAGTACGCACGATCGCTTCGTAGCCGTTGATCGTCGGTCTTGCGTCGTTCCACGTTTCTGTGAGACACGTCTGCTTTGGTTAGGACGCGATCACGTTCGATATCTCTGGCGTGTGCGTTGAGGGACCGGCTGTTTAGCAGTGCTATAGTGAACTCCGTTTCGGGGTCGACGTCTTCTCGGAAAGCGCGGAGGTAACGCTGTGTGACGATGTCGAGACGATGGTTGTCGAGGCGTTTGAATTCGTCGTACATGTTCTTGTAGACTTCGTCGTTCTTGTGGTGGAAGCGAGGTCACCGGCAGCGTTAGTCAGGTAGAGTTCTGAATGTTGGTGCACCTCCTAAAGGCAACGTAGGAGTTTCTGTGGGTGCGTCTTAGAGTATTCGTATACGATGGAAGAGTAGGTTCCTCCCCTGGGACTTGTGTAAGGTTATGGCGCTCGCCTGGATCAGGGCGAATTGTGCTCGTTTGCACGCGACACCGCTGTTGCGGTGGATCGTAACCGTGACGTGGCGCGGTTCACTGCGTGGTTGGAGCGAAGTCGACTGAGCTTCCCCGATGCAGGAACGTCGAACTGTAACCACTGTAGCAAAGCGTTGGGACTAGTGGGTCCTCCTCTCCAGCGCCTTCTAGTGGGTCGCCCTCTTCGAAGAAAAAGAGCAGCTCGTGCTGAGAGTCGGTCCCCGCCTTGCTTGTCGCTGTCGTGCATCGCCGCCGAGTGCCCGCCAATAAACGTCTTAAACATTTGGTGGAGAGTGCTTTGCCCTTAAAACAACTTCGGTCCGCATTCGATGCCCTTGGAGCTTCGATCCCGTACCGTGCCATCTACCATGCCCCAAGACGGCGCTCAGCAAACGCTTCCTCCTGCGCGGACTCCATGTCCCGGGGTCCCCGCATCCGCGACCCTCCTGTCTTCACCGGCGCGGATGGCACTGACGAACGCATGAGCATCCCCAATAAATAGGACGAGGCAGGCAAACTCAGCAACCTGGTTTTCTACCTCGCGGGTGTGGCCGGCATGTGGTACAACAACCACGCATCCAATTTCCCGACTTGGTCCGCTTTTTAAGACCGCCGTCGTCGACGTGTTCGGCCGTCCTGCCGTACGTAAGCTGCAAGCCGAACAGCGTTTGCGTGAACGAGCACAGCAGTCCGGCAAGTCCTTCACCAGCTACATCGAGGACATCCTCGATTAGTGCAAGAAAGTGGACGCGAGCATGTCGCAGTCGGACAGAATCACGCATGTTCTCAAAGGCATCGCCGACGATGCCTTCACCATGCTGCTGACCAAGAACCCTCGCACTGTGGCAGAGGTCATTACGCTGTGCCAAAGTTACGAGGAGCTGCGCCGGCAGCGTTTGATGACCCGTCGACCACCGTCACGCGACGCCGACCTCGCGGGCTTGTCGGCCGTTTCTGACCACAGCACCTTGCTCGCCGAAATGAAGTCGTTCGTGCGTGAGGTAATTGCCCGCCAGGTCTCTTTGCTGGCTTTCGCTCCACCGCAACATGTCGAACAGCCGTCAACTACACTTCTGCCTCCCCTCCGCCGAGCGATTCAGCAGGAAATCACGGAGGTCATGCCTGAATACCACCAGCCGCCTCCAGTACCTGCGCCAGTAAGCTACGCACAAGGTGCCAGGCCAGGCCACCCCCACCGATTCCTGTGGCTGGCCCCACCGAAGCCGTCGCCAGACCCCAGGCCTTCGACGCAACTGTGCCGCATACATACGCCGACGTCGTCCACGTGCCCCGAGTGCCGCCCACCATGCAGTCATATCAGCAGCCGCCTCGCCCATCGCGTTCTGCGACATGGATGGTGCCCGCGAACCGATGGCGCACTTCCGACAACCGCCCCATCTGCTTTGCCTGTGGTTGCGCCGGTCACGTCGCACGCTATTGCAATCGCGTGCAGCAGCCTCGGGTCGCATCCAACCTTCCCAGCGAATCGAGCCGCCCTTATTACGACCAACCGCCGCCTATGTCACCGACGTCCGGCCCCGCACCATCGACACGCCGTTCACAGTCTCCACCACGTCGCTCCCTTTCGCCGATGCGGCCACGTCCGCCCGCACGCCACCAGGAAAACTAGTCGTCGCAGTCCACGAGGCAAGGGCTGCGACGCTGTCGAACTGCGAAAGCCCTCAGAGAAGCCCATCGAACCTGATAGACGTGTTTGTGGACGGTGTTTGCGCGCCTGCCCTTGTAGATACTGGAGCCGTCGTATCCGTCATGGACGCAAAACTTAGCCAAAGTGCCAAACTTAGCCACTGCGCAAAGTGACGACGCCACTTTCCGGGCTCTCCCTCCGTACAGCCAGCGCCCAAAGCATTCACCCTACAGCGGTGTGCACAGCCCGCCTCATGATTCAGGACGCGATGTACGCCGTCGAATTGATCCTAATTCCGGCATGCTCTCACGACGTCATCCTAGGATGGGATTTTCTCTCACGCCACGACGCCGTCATTCATTGCGCACCAGCTGAAGTAGAGCTCGCACCATTCGCTGATTTGACGCCGGCCGACAGTCCATCAGCTGCAAAGCAAGGTACTCGTCAAAGACGACGCCAAAGTGCCTGCAAACTCGTTAACGGCGGTGTCGGTTTACTGCGCCAGTCTTTCCGACACCGTTGCACTCCTCTCGCCATCTGACCGTGTTTTCATGAGGAAAGGCATGCTGGTTCCTTTCGCGACCGTTCAAGTCACTCACGGCAGCACCTCTATTTTTGTTACGAACTCATCCCCGTACAGTGTTACGTTGGTGCGAGGGGAATGTCTCGGCAGCGTGGAACCCATCAGTTAATTTGCACGCTTCCCCTTATTATTCCTCGACTAGCTTCAACACTAGCTAAGGAGGGAAGGTGTTTGAGGTTCGGAATCGGGGCCCCTCGATGACTCGAGTGCTCGGTGGCAGCGCGAAGGAAGAGCCGTTGTCCGGTGAAGAGACGCTTTATTCAGCACTCAGGCGTCTGCCCGGGTCCAAGCCCGAACCTCCTCTCTCTGTTCACATCCAAAACATGCTCTCTTCAACCCTCGTTGAGACAAAGAGCACCCAAACAAGCCAATCACACGTGGGGGTTCACATCCCTACAACCAATAGCACAAACCCTTTCGTGACACACACGGCATTGGTAAACAGCACGCGACAATCCACAACACGTGAAGGGATAGGTTCACTGCGCAACACGTGTCATCACACTCTCTCCTGCGCTATCGCCCTAGTGACGGCCTTGACGTCTGCCGGCGCAGGAGGGTAGGCTCGAGCTTAAGCAGCCCGCGCACCAACGTCCCTTTCAAGAAGCCGCCCTAACAGTGGCGAGAATATTGTCAGGCCCTGGCCACTAACGATAAGTGCATGCGGAAGTGACATGCACCGCCAGCTTAAGGACACGCAGTAATCCCTTGCAGATCAGGGCCAGATCACCCGCGCGCTTCCAAGACCGTAATTATCACCCGAGGTGATTGCACCCCGCGACATCCATCAGCCGCCAAGCAGTCGCAAAGCTACTTCCGCGTTCCTTCGGCGTGCTCAAAGGTTGCGCGGCGATGTCAAACAGCACAATAGAAACCAGGCGACTGCGCGTCGCCCCGCACCACCCGCGTGACGCGCTCTCCGTTCGGCTCCCATCTCGCCCCTTTTGTCCCGAACGAGGGGGCCACTTTGGGGTCTCCGCTCGTCAACTCGTCAGCGACACAACCACCGAGTCGGCTTTCTTTCCCTGCGCGGGTTCTTCCGCGTCCCTTTTCGCGGAGCCGAGCCGCGTCCTCCGTTGGCGGTAAGTGGCCGGAATGACTGTACGGGGAATCACTCTGCGCTTTGCAGTACTCGCCTGCGCTAGCTACCCAACAATAACACGCCGACTCTGCATACCTCATACTGACTCCTCCCCCTCAAGAGTGTTCTTGGACACTCGATGTCCACGTAACACGATACAAAAAAAAAATCACTCAAAAACAAATAAATCACTCTCAGCGCACGCACATGCGTGGACCGATTTTCACTTCACACTCAACATGAGAACTTTCGCGTCATACTGCGGCAAAGTAAGACACAGAAACACATAATTATTACCCAAAATGATCATCCGAAAGAAAAGAACTTAGCCATTCTGGCCATGCACAACAAGTGAGACACACTCTGAATGAAATCAACAGTATTAATAAGTTCGCGTTACCCTGACACAGGGCACGTGCGTCGTGCGGAGTCCGATAGCATAGTGTCTCTCACATTCACCGCACCACACTGTCATTGTCCCAACATTCGAGACCCACTCCATGCACCCTCTAGGCCCCGCAGAACACACTCAAAGGAGGCGACGGACCCAGCGTCATGTATATCTTAGTCCCAATGGATTGCACCATTAAAAAAATAATTAACGCATGCCATATACAGGGGCTTCATTGCATGCACGACACTAGTCCTACAGAACACATCTATTACACGTACACACGCAATTCTATGACTTAGCGGCAAGTCTATATTGCAATTAAAAAAAAATGCCTGTTTCAAACGATAAACAAGACGTTGTCATACATACTAAATATTCATTTGCCGAAGCTACATAAACAACACTCAACACTTATCTCCAAACATGCGAAAAAAAACATTCTTGCACGGTCCTTCAATCTGGAGAACCACTTCAATGACTACAAAAAAAAAAAAAATTGCACAACCGCATCAGAGAGGCATAACATCCTATTGCCACTAACAGTTATATGCACAAAGCACAAATGATCATCCGAGACGCGAAAGAGCATCAGCAGCCTTGTTCAGTGCGCCCTTAATATGAGCAATTTCTATGTCATATTTTTGGATCGCCAATGCCCACCGCGTTAGCCTGGCGCTGGAGGGAGCTGCGCGAGTCAAGAAAGTCAACGGGTCATGATCAGTCATTATTTGGACCTTTGTGCCAAATAACCATGTTCCCAAGGACTGTAGCGCCAGTCGAGGAGGGAAGGTGTTTGAGGTTCGGAATCGGGGCCCCTCGATGACTCGAGTGCTCGGTGGCAGCGCGAAGGAAGAGCCGTTGTCCGGTGAAGAGACGCTTTATTCAGCACTCAGGCGTCTGCCCGGGTCCAAGCCCGAACCTCCTCTCTCTGTTCACATCCAAAACATGCTCTCTTCAACCCTCGTTGAGACAAAGAGCACCCAAACAAGCCAATCACACGTGGGGGGTTCACATCCCTACAACCAATAGCACAAACCCTTTCGTGACACACACGGCATTGGTAAACAGCACGCGACAATCCACAACACGTGAAGGGATAGGTTCACTGCGCAACACGTGTCATCACACTCTCTCCTGCGCTATCGCCCTAGTGACGGCCTTGACGTCTGCCGGCGCAGGAGGGTAGGCTCGAGCTTAAGCAGCCCGCGCACCAACGTCCCTTTCAAGAAGCCGCCCTAACAGTGGCGAGAATATTGTCAGGCCCTGGCCACTAACGATAAGTGCATGCGGAAGTGACATGCACCGCCAGCTTAAGGACACGCAGTAATCCCTTGCAGATCAGGGCCAGATCACCCGCGCGCTTCCAAGACCGTAATTATCACCCGAGGTGATTGCACCCCGCGACATCCATCAGCCGCCAAGCAGTCGCAAAGCTACTTCCGCGTTCCTTCGGCGTGCTCAAAGGTTGCGCGGCGATGTCAAACAGCACAATAGAAACCAGGCGACTGCGCGTCGCCCCGCACCACCCGCGTGACGCGCTCTCCGTTCGGCTCCCATCTCGCCCCTTTTGTCCCGAACGAGGGGGCCACTTTGGGGTCTCCGCTCGTCAACTCGTCAGCGACACAACCACCGAGTCGGCTTTCTTTCCCTGCGCGGGTTCTTCCGCGTCCCTTTTCGCGGAGCCGAGCCGCGTCCTCCGTTGGCGGTAAGTGGCCGGAATGACTGTACGGGGAATCACTCTGCGCTTTGCAGTACTCGCCTGCGCTAGCTACCCAACAATAACACGCCGACTCTGCATACCTCATACTGACTCCATCGAAGACGCACAAGTTATGGATGAACCCTATGACACGCACTGCCCAAGTTGCAGTACGCTCAGTGCTGTTTCTACATCTGCTTCATCATCCGCTTATGTATTTGGTTCCTCCATTCCCGACAACCTTACGCCGGTCCAGCGTTCCCAGCTTCTGGGCCTGTTGGAAGATTTTCGCTCTTCTTTCGATGTTGCTCAACCTTCACTCGGCCGCACGTCCGCCGTCACGCATCGCATCGACACAGGCGCCCAACCACCACTGCGGCAACGTCCATATCGCGTATCTCCCACAGAACGCCGTGTAATCAACGAGCAAGTCGACGACATGCTTCGACGCGATGTTATTTGACCCTCTAACAGCCCCTGGGCGTCTCCTGTCGTTCTCGTTGCGAAGAAGGACGGTTCTGTGCGGTTCTGTGTGGACTACCGACGCATCAACAAGATCACTCGTAAGCACGTCTATCCGCAACCGCGAATAGACGACGCGATTGACAGCCTGCAAGAAGCAGACTTCTTTTTCATCTCTCGATTTGCGCTCTGGGTACTGGCAAGTACCTATGGCTGAAGACGCTCGACCAAAGGCCGCCTTTGTCACGCCCGACGGCTTGTACGAATTCAACGTCATGCCGTTTGGGCTGTGCAATGCGGCCGCCACCTTTGAGCGCATGATGGATACCGTTCTGCGCAACCTGAAACGGCACACGTGCCTGTGCTACCTCGACGACGTCGTCGTTTTCGCTCCGGACTTATCCACGCATCTTCAACGCCTGCAGCATGTTTTGATGCGCTTGAGTGACGCCAGTCTGCAACTGAACCCAGAGAAATGCCGATTTGCAGCACGGCAGCTGAATATACTCGGCTACGTCGTGTCCAAGGACGGAATTCTCCCGGATCCAGCCAACCTTCGGGCCGTGACCGAGTTCCCCAAGCCGACGTCCATCAAGGAACTGCGCAGTTTCATAGGCCTGTGTTACAATATTCGGCGCTTCATTCGAAACTTCGCGACTATCATATCGCCGCTGACGAAGCTCCTCGGAAGTAACGGGCCTCTCCATTCGTGGTCGTCAAAATGCAACAACGCTTTCGCAACGCTCCGTCGTTTGTTGACGTCGCCTCCCATATTACGCCACTACGACCCTACGGCCCCTACAGAGGTACTACATACGGACGCCAGTGGTGTTGGCACTCGGCGCTGTCCTTGCGCAGCGCAAACCAGGGTTCCCGGAATATGTCGTGGCGTATGCAAGCCGTACGCTTACAAAAGCCGAGACCAATTACACCGTCACGGAGAAAGAATGCCTGGCAATCATCTGGGCCCTTACGAAGTTCCGACCTTATTTGTATGGTCGCCCATTTGATGTCGTCACCCACCATCACGCACTGTGCTGGTTGTCGTCATTGAAGGATCCCTCAGGCCGTCTCGCCCGTTGGGCACTTCGCCTGCAAGACTACGACATCCGCGTGCTGTACCGCAACGGACGCCAGCACGCCGACGCCCTGTCGCGCTCTCCCTTGCCTGACGACAATGCCCACAGCTCAGCGTCTCACCTTGTCGTTTCTTCCATCGACCTGCATACCATCGCAACCGAACAGCGCAAGGATCAATGGATTGCCTCACTGATAGACTTGCTGACTGATCCATCGGCAACACCATCCACTCGCGCGTTGCGTCGTCAAGCCCACCATTTCGCAGTTCGCGACGACCTCCTCCACCAACGCAATTACAACAGTGGCGGCCGCCAGTGGCTACTAGTCATACCCCGCAGTCTGCGCTCTTACATATACGAGTCGTTCCACTCTGATCCGCAATGTGCGCACTCCGGGGTATCGGGAAGACTTACCACCGCATTCGCCAACGGTACTTTTGGCGAGGAATGTACCGCTACGTGCAGAAATTCGTTCGCTCCTGCATAGATTGTCAGCGCCGCAAAACTTCAACGCACCTGTCGCCGGCAGGTCTGCAACCTCTACCTTGCCCTGACCGGCTGGTTGGGCGCGTTGTTATCGATTTTTATGGGACACTTCCACTCACGTCGGCTGGTAACCGCTGGGCCATCGTCGCTGTAGACCACCTCCGCGAGACGTCGAAACCGCCGCCCTCCCCGCGGCTACGGCGCGCGATGTGGCCTCCTTCCTGCTCCAACGATTCATGCTGCGTCACGGTCCACCCCAGGAACTGCTCAGTGATCGAGGCCGTGTTTTCCTGTCCGAAGTCGTTGAAGCCATTCTCAAAGAGTGCAATGTTGTTCACCGCAAAACTGCTGCTTACCGCCTGCTGACGAATGGCCTCACCGAATGCTTCAACCGTACGCTCGGCGACATGCTCTCCATGTACGTCGCCGCCGATCACACAAATTGGGATGCGATTCTGCCTTTCGTCACCTACGCCTATAATACCGCACCTCAGAGCACTACTGGTTTTTCACCTTTCTTCTTATTATATGGAAGGCACCCGCCGCACACCATCGACACGATACTTCCATACATGCTGGATCAATCTGAGTGTGCGCCTATTTCTGACACAGCCAGGCTTGCTGAAGAGTGTCGAGAGCTTGCAAAAGACCTTTACGACACATGATCAAGAGCGGCAGAAGAGCATTTGCACTGACACCAGCCCTTCTGCGCCCACGTTCCTCCCTGCGGCGCCCGTATGGCTCTCGATCCCTACCACTGCAACTGGCCTCTCTTCAAAACTACTGCTCAAATACGATGGCCCCTACCGTGTCGTCGAACGCACTTCCCCTGTAAACTATCTGATCGAACCCATCGAACCATCTTCGGACATGCGCCGTCGAGGGCGCGACATTGTCAACGTGGAGCGCCTCAAGGTCTACCATGACCCGCTCATAGTAACCAGCTGTTAGGTCGCCAGGCGTCTCCCTTTTCGTACCCGGGGTAATTGTAGCGAAGCGTTGGAACTAGTGGGTCGTCCTCTCCAGCGCCTTCTAGTGGGTCGCCTTCTTCGAAGAAAAAGAGCAGCTCGCGCTGAGAGTCGGTCCCCGCCTTGACTGTCGCTGTCGTGCATCGCCGCCGAGTGCCTGCCAAATAACGTCTCAACACCACAATCACCCGGGAAACGCGTCTTCTTCGTCTTGATCGCGGCGCTGCACAGGAGAGAGAATGAGGCGCGCGCGCTTCGTCATTTTCATACCGCGGAACTACTGTGACGCCCCCCCAGCGGAATATGCATATGTCGCACCACCTGTCGTGCGCGCCGCTCCGTAGAGTAGAGGATTCCTAGAGGCGAGGACAGGGGGACCGTAGGAGAGGAGAGAGAGGGGACGCGCATGCGCTGGGTAGGAGGGTGTGGGACGTGGGAAGGAGGGACGGACAAAGCCCCCGCAAGCACATGTAAGCAAGATCAAGGAATAGAGTCAACGGGACGCGGGCAACGGTCGGAAAGCCGGCCGCTCCAGCGTCCCAAGTAAATACGTCACAGCCTACGTCACAGCCACCATCTTGAAATGAGCCGCCAGCCAGAGGAGCGATGACTGAAGGCGAAATTGGCGCCAGAGTCGATGGCGAGGCAAAATTAAAGCAGCCAATGGCAGCGCTTGCAGCCGTGCCGGCAAAGCTGTGCTCCCCGCGCCGGCACGGGCCGCGCGCAGCCGTGCTTCGCCGCTGCCATCGGAGCCCGTCGAAGCCGCCGGCCGTTATGCAAAGTTTCGTTTGTTCCGTTACTTGGCCGGCGTGTGTAGTTATTGCGGTGTCTCCGTGTGCGCTCTTACGACGTGGTGGTTAACGTCATGCAGAATTCGTACTCGTGCAATGGTTCACGGATACTTCAAAACCATTCGAGTTCCGCAAGATTCTTCCATGCTCCGAAAAACTAAAGGTGAGTATGCGGTGTGCGTTCCCAGCCACACATGGATAGCTCCATTGCAGTTCGGCAACAGTTATTGTTTTTCAATATAGCGGAATCGTGGAGGGCACGAGGTTACGGTTAATATCACTGTTCCTAGAAGCAATGAAATTAAAGCACTCATAGTTTAACGTTTGCGTCTCTGACATGACTGCGGGCTAGGAAGTGCGCTTTGCTTTTTTGGCCTGTTTATCATTCCGCATAGTTTAAATACGCGTTTCTGTGACTCGATGGTTCGCAGCTTGCACTCAGCCGAGTCGAGGAAACGACGTTTCCGTGATGCATCTGCCTAATTTGTAGCGTTGGAATTCATAGTTTTCAATCGCTTTTTTTTTTTTCAGGGCGGGAACGTTGTCGGAGTATAGGCACCGGGCGCGGGGACTGGTGGCGCCTCTTTCGGTGGCGACGGGGAACTAATGGAATGGGAGTGCTGAAAAGGGCGCAGGCGCTTGCTGCGTGGGCGCGGGGCTGGACGTTCGTTTCTCTTCATTGTGCTCTCGTCGCTTGTGTCGTGCGCTGCCGAAATCTACGTGTGCGCGAAGACTGAAGATTACAATATCTTAAGGGTCGGCGAAGGATCGAAAATCAGTGGAAAACATAACAGGAACGGGGGCGTGCAAAACTACAAATGAGGAACAAGTGCAATCGGCGAAGCATCCAGTAAAGACGAGAAGGGAATGGGAGACGTACGCTCTATTTTTTTAATGTTAGGGGACAATGTTAACGTATTGACAGAATAACAAAGTATTAGGAAAAATTCGGCAGATCCCACGTATTGTGGGAACCGATTTTATGCGAATCAGCGAGTCTATGCTGCATTTGTTTTTTAGCTTTAAGTCACGCGTAACGAGGTGTATTGACGTGTTTTTGTAGATGGAGTTGTGTGCACATAGTGTGCTTAATAAGCATGCCGACTACACTGATGTTTAAAGGCTAACTTGTGGTCTGACGTAATGTTAGCGCTCATGTTAGAGAACAGACGTCAGTGTTATTGAAACGAAGCGCACGCTACGTTGCGATTCACAATTGATGCTGTGAATGTGTGATGCCGATGCTGTGAATATCATACGCGTAGCGTTGATCAGAGTATTGTTCCAGGTCGAGCAACGCTTGAATATAGCTTGCAGATTCATAGGAGCACATATGTAATGTTTATCTGACGGTTATAAAAGCGGAGCCAACATTGAAATCAAAGGGGTACATAGTAGCACAAACTTAGAAAATAAAGACACAAGAAAACAAGTACGATGGAGCGCCCGACCTTTCTGCTTCCTCCTACTTCTTTTCTCGTGTCTATTTTCTGAGTTTGCGATACTATGTACCCATTTGATGTTAACCAACTCGCCCAACAAGAAGTCTTAATAAAACCAAGATTGGCGTTAAGCCGACGTAACGCCTGTTTCATATGAGTACATGAGTAATGTTTATTACCTTGTCATGAAATTAGATAGCCAGCACTGCAACCACAATTGACGTTGGTTGCACCGACATTTTTCTTGCGCATAGGATTTTTTCAAAAGTAATTTCAAGTCATGGCTTGGCTCTGTGGTAGAATATTTGATATCCGCTCAGAGTACCTGGTTTCGACTCCTGCTGGGATCCGGATTTCTATTCTTTGCATACGTCGGGTTCACGTGGCTGATGCCGGATTTTTTGGACATGCACCCGCTTAAATTATCAATGTCTGTTCTCGCCGTTCCTGGGTCGATCCACTGTGAATCACCTGTGCCTCATACCAGCATCACGCGGCCCGTGGTATACGCCCGGTATGTGCCGCACGTGACTGGAAAGATTTTCGCGCTACTCATACCACCATATCACAACCAGACAGCCATGTTCGTCTTATTTTCGTACCCACCTATGCCAATTTTGGTTAATGTCAACTTAAGGAGGCGACCACGAGAGCGCCCAGACGTAGGCGGCTAGATAGAGAGATAGAAGAATTTATAGATAGAGATAAGAAATGCTTTGCGTTTAAAATAGAAATAGGAATGGGGATACCTAGATCTAGCTCCACATCGTAGCTTATCGCATTGAACTTCGTCTTCGGGGTGCACTTGCAAAGCAATTTGCAGTCGTTGTCGCTTTTATATTCCTTGATCTCAAGCACGTGGCCAGCTTCGTGCAAGCGGTGACCCTTCTCTAGAGCAAACGCATGAAAACGCGTACGCCGGCTGGTCAAGCCTTGAAAGCCGCAACGCAATGTAACTGGCATCGCCATTAGTGCACGTGCGCTGTCAGTACTCGCCTTCCCGCCAGGAGCCCAACAGTGAGGAGCAGCGAGTTTGGCAGTTAAAATACAAATATGTTTATTTTACAACACTTTCGCCAATCGGGCCGGTCTCATATGGAGTCCCGAAAGGGAGGAGGCATCGTGCCTCTGGTCCGCCTCCAAACGAAAGCAAACGCATAAAAGCACAGCACCACGCAAAGAACCCTAGTCGACTGACGTTCCGACGGTGCTCCTGGGTGTGAAGACATGAAAAGAACATGTGTCATCCTTTCTTGATGACTTGGCGACCATTGAATGCTGCCACGACCGCAAACGACTGCGGGGGAGCTCCCCGTCGGGCTCCCTGGAGCCCGACGAGTGGCCCCGTTATCTGAACGCATGTCCGACAGTCGAACGCTTCGTGCTTTGTTCAAGAAACACTGTTGCTGCCGCTTCTCTTTGCCTTGAGCGACAAACGAAACAGCTTACAGCTTGCGATTGTCTAAAAAGAAACGCCGCCGCTACTACTTGAATACGTTGCCGAAAGTAGCAGAGCCTTCTCCGCGTCGTCTGCTTCACATGCCAGTGCTTTCGCTGCCGCCGCTAGGGGCGCTTTTTCGGGAGGGGCGCCGCTGGCGCCGTACGACGGCCGCCCGGTGCCTATAGGAGAAGGCAACAACTGATGCGTTCGCCCAAAGAGGTGTTAACAGCTGTGAAATCTTCTGTCTGCGAAGTCTCCATCCGCAACTCAAGTGGACCAGCTTTCTATTCTGCCCCCGGTGCTTTTTAGGGGGCGAAGCTCCTTATCCCGTCGGTCGTGCGTCCCATGTTTGTAGTAGTAGCCACCTGCTGATGACGATGACGATCGCGATGCCATACAACACGCCAGCGTGCCATACAACACATCAGCGTCATAACGATGACGCTGATGACGATGACGATCGCGATGCCACCACATGGAATGTACCCACTATGCGTCATAACAATGACGCTGATGACGATGACGATCGCGATGCCATAC